>JAQQAE010023017.1:0-10134 GCA_029823295.1 Pseudamia nigra
GAGCAGCAGTGAATCAAAACACCACATAAACACAAACAAACACTTAAACCTGACCTGCTCCGTCGCCAACCCTCACATATATATGTCAAACTGGCCATATTTTCATGCACAAAAAAAGAAAAAACAGCATTTATATGTGCTTGTAAGATTTATTAGTTACTGTATATCAATTTAGCAACAATAACACCAAAGCTACAAAATATAACAACAAAATGATCTAAACGACCAAAAATGAACAGAAATAAAAATAACTAGAGAAAAGATGCACAAGATAAAAAAATGAACCAAATTACTCCAAAAATTAACAAAACGGTCTTTGAAACAAACAAAAACTGGCAAAATAACCAACAAACCAACAAAATGTAAAGACAATGAACAGAAATATATATAAATCACTCAAAATCCTTAAATGCAGACCTTGCTGCACCTTTAAACTGCTGCTTTTTGCACAGACTGACACAACTGTGACTGTGCAGCCCATAAGACTTCTACTTTCATGTTCATAGGTGTCTGATTGACTGCAATGCACCAATCAGAAGCTGCCAATCCTCTGCATTGGTGTCCTACTACAGTACTTGGCTGCTTTATTTCCTTTAATGCAGTGACTATACGGCTGCAAGTGGAGGTTCATTAAAGCTTTTTACTTTACTTGCAATTTCTGGTTAATTTCCAGAGAACTGTGAGGAAATTTCCTGGAAAGAATTATATAAATGAGAACTAATTATTACTAACAGAAACACTGGTAACACTGGTACTCTTCTGGTAAATTACTTCCAATTAACAGGCTTTTTTCCTGAAGACAATTTCCCATGTCACAGTTGAAAAACCACCAGTGGACACAATGAAATGAATAATGGGAAGCAGACTGTGCAATTCAACACGGGCTAAGCCGACAGATGGACATTTTACAAATATTGAGGGGGACAAACCGCCTCATCCCACCTGAAGTCTACACCGATGCTACTGACTGTGTCCATTTCTTAATGACCAGAGTGTACCATCTTGTAATAGCCAACCCTATACTAGCAAGGTGTACCTAATAAAGTGGCCACTGAGTGTCACGTTTGACCTGAATCCGTCTTGGTGCGTACAAACACTTTGAGCATCTTTGCAAATGTTTGCAGTTTCTTAATATTCTCAGGCTCTTTTACCCTGCTTTGAGTAGCATGAGACTTCCACACTGTTTAAAATAACTTCCCTGCATACAGCAGTCGTTTTTGATGGATTTTTACAGTGCTTGACCTGTGTGAGTCAAGTGCATCCAGCTTTAATAAGACTGGCGAGCAGCTTCATGCAAAGACAACCGAAATTCTGCATGCTGCTGTTATTTCCTGCATCAACAGTAAATTAAAGGAACCTACGAATCTCTAGTGCTACTCCACTGGGATCTACAGTTCAGCTCCCAATTTTCCGCGCATATTCCCCTCCTTGGTTCACAGGGGGTTAAAAATCTGTGTCTGATATTGAAATCGGAGAAGGTTGCCCTGCAGTGGTCCAGCTTATCTGAGAGCTGTTCTATTCAAAAGAGGCCACAGAGATGAGAGAGGTCAGAGCAACCCATATATTGGAAAAGAGGTTTACTCACATCCACCATTAGTCTCTCTAATAAAATGCCCCCCCCCCCCTTTCTCTTTCTATTAATATTCAGCACGACTGGCCGGAGTCTTTTCCCTGACTCAGACCATCCCACTATACACTAGGGCCTCTGATCTGTCTCTCATAATTAGACTGATAAATAGGCCTCTTCTTCCTCCCATCTTTTTCCTCTTCTTCCTGAAAATGTATTGTCTCTTGCTTTTCATCATCTTTGTGTGCATTTTAGTTTTCATTCTCTTCCTATTCGGTCCCATTTGAAGGAGTGGTTGCGTTTCTGCATTGTGGTTTGGACATTTGATGAGTTGGAAAGCCTGAGAGGCGGTTGGATTCATCTTGCTAACTGATGCAGTTCAGTTTAATAAGTAATTTCTTGGTCCCAGGTTGTCCCACACGGCTGCTTGGTCTTGAGTTCTTGGCATTTGTTTTTTAACGCCTCAGTGTCATTTTCCAACATATAGGGTCAGTGCAAATAAGAATAATGATGGCATGGGGACAGGACATGTTGTCAAAAACACATACAGTAAAAATCCATTTTTAGTGTATTTCATGTGTGGTGTAAAATAAAGACTGAAAATTTCCATACAACAAAATGGTCGACAAGAAAAAACATTTAGAATTATTGTAACTTGTGACATCACAGTCTGCACCAATCATAGTTAAGCTTAAATGAATCAGTCTTTCCACCCCCCGAGCCAGGAGAACACTAAAGTGTAAAGGTTAAGTGTTAAACCAATCAGTCAATCTAAAATTAGCCCCACAAGCACATGCAAATTCTTTTCCAGTGAAATGACCATGAAAAGTGCATTATTGTGTTTAACAGTGGTGTTGAAGGAGAATATGAGTCAGGTCATGTTGGGGTTTACCCAATTAGAGTGTTTTCTGATGAAAAGTGGGTGGGTATGAAACTTCATGGTAAATCAGAGTGAGTATGGCAGAATTATAAAGACATCGATGAAAGAGCAAGGATAGTAAAATCAACACTCTTTGTTTATATGCTCTATATTACATACTAGTGCAGGTCAATATGGAAAGCTGTATAAACTCACTGTTGATGCAAGACATTCCTCAATTTGACAGTTCAACTTTCCATTCCGTCTCTCACTTCAGTAGTTCAATCCATGATTCCACTCCGGGTTTTAACCCCCCGGAGAAAGGCACCCATAGCGCTGTATGCATAGGAACGAGAAGTGAAATTTTAGCACAACAAATCCCTATAAAGAGGCTCTGGTAAAGCTACTAGCATAGCCACTTTAATGCTACATCGGGATACAGAGAAAGTACCGTATTTTCCGCACTATAAGGCGCACCGGATTATAAGGCGCACCCCCCAAAAATGGCATTTTAAATTTTGTTTTGTTTTTATAATCCGGTTCACCTTATAGTGCGGAAAATAAGGTAATGCTGTTGGCGAGAGAAGTGGGACCGTGCAACGGCTTTACCAACCTACATGACTACCGTATTTTCTGGATTACAAGTCGCGGTTTTTGGATAGTCTGGCTAGGGGAGCCACAAATACATTGGAGCGACTTGTACATTACAAAATTTCGAGTATAGGGTGTTTGTCACACTGACAGCCGCTAGACGTTGCTCTAGGCTTGTGTACCTGCATCTGCCGCATCTGTAGTACTGACAATTTAAAATGTACTGTAGACACCACCGGTAACAACCTCACTTACCTGGTGAGGCGGGGAGGCGAGCCGCGAGCTCTCACTTCTGGTGTCAAGCGCACAGCTGCCTGTCCACCCGGCCAAGCACTTGAAGCGCGTTCCCTGAACAAATGCGACCTATTCTGCAGAGCAACTTATAAAAGTTTATTTCTTCTTCATTATGCATTTTTTGGCTCGTGCGACGAACATTCCAGAGTGACATATCATCCGGAAAATACAGTATATCCCGATGTCAGCAATATATTTATTTTCACATTAAGTTCAGTCAGCTGTGATGCAGTGAGCATGTTCATTATATTGCCCAGCTCTGTTATATGACTTACATATACTAAGATATGGGACCTTTGAGAGGGTGAACCCTTAGAAGGAGGTGACTGAGGTACCTTTGAGGCCACAGCAAAGTTGATTCCACACAGGAGGGTTTGTGTGTATTTGTTCATTTGGTTTACTTCTGTCTCCTGCTTTGATAAGTTTTACTTGATTTTGTTCTGCTGGTTCGGTTATGTCACATGACGATGCACCTATGTACAAGGGTTGGGGCGCATCTGGATTGACCAATCAGTAACCTGCATCATGTTATGTGGCCCACTTTGAAGCACAGAAAAGCAGGGACCAAAACCAGTCGCTCATAGAGCTGCTGGGTACTGAGTCAGATGTAGTTGAAGCCCAAAAAAACAAAACTGTGCTGAGGTGAACAATGCCAAGGTGATTCAAGCAGTGGAAAAGGGGCAAAAGATTGTTGTGTGTTGAATTATGATGCTTTGGGACATCCGGACCAAGTGAGGAAAAGACTAATTGTACTGCTATGCACAAATTAAAAGCCTTGCTAAAAAGTTGTTCTTCAAGTTGATACTGCAGTGACAGTGCCGGCAGAACAAAATACTGTACCAATAATCCACATTACAATCTATTTCCTTTCAAATAATAGCGTGTTATCTTTGGCTTTGGGAAAGTTACTGTCTGAGCTGAGCAGTGGTGTGGTGATCTGGTTAGACATTAAAAACAATTGTTAGCCAGGAATTATCAGCTAGCCGCCAGTTGCTTTCAGCACCAATGGACGGTTCTGCAAAGTCTTGGAGAGCTACCAAAAGAGACAACAGAGTGAGTCTTGACTGAGTAAAACCAAAAGCTTTGAACTGAATGCGAACACTCATACAGCACTATTAAAAACAATCACAGGCTAAGACTTGAAAGACTCAATGGAAGCGCTTCATAATGACTGTCAAATGAATCCATGACCTTGTTTTTTGTAGGCTGTGGAGCCACCTTTCACTTGATTCTTCACTTTTGATTTGAATCCTACTGGCAGACCAGTGATGTCACTTACTGCAGTTGACGGGTTAATGTGTGGTACAATGTTGCAACTGGAACACAGGGCTGCACAGGGAGCCCATGTGTTGGTTAACTGGGCCTTAGCCACAGCCTCTTAAATGTTTTTTTTTTTTGCCTTGGGCACTTTCACTGTTTTTATAAGATTATTCTACGCTGTTACAATTTGATGGAATCTGTTTTTCATCCAGTGAAAACTGGTTTGATCAGGTCTCAAAATCTCTGATGCAGTGTTGTTGGAAGATGTGTGTAATGGAGGGGTGGGGAATGGGGGAACAGGGTGGGGGTAGGGAGGGTTACTGAGGAGTGTCTTTGCCCCAGAGGGTTCAAGATACAGTGTCAGACACGCAGAAGAAGAGGTTTCATTTGCATTCATTGTGGTAAAATCCATGCCTGTCCCAAGGGTGAACTGCATGCCAGTGAGATGGACCAACAGAAAAACGGAGGGGCTTTAATGTTGATGCATGTCTTCAGACAGTGAGAACACACCTTCAGCAGCTTGTGAGTGCTGTTTCTAAATCCACTGTTTCATACTCAGCTGCCCTCCATGATGTCCATGAGCAACGGGACAGCTTCTTTTTTCATCCCCTCCCCTCAAACCCAGTTCGGGAAGCCTCACATCCTTTGTAGCAGATCTGATAACCGCCATACTGGATAACATCTAGCCGCACTCATCTCTAAGAAGTCCTTCCCCAGGGTACAACTGCCAGTGCCGATCTCAGCATTAAAATATAATTTTGATGGTCATTATTGAGATAAGGATTGTGTTCTTCTGGCAGAAGATTACACTGATAGCGTCAGAGCTTAGAACTGTCCTTTCGAGGGACTCTCTTGTTCAAAGTTGTGTGATGAAAAGAGCCTGTCTTGACCAGTAATGTTTTTTCTCTCTTCACTGGCAGGTGAGGGCATATTGTACTGGTAATCTTCATTTTTTTTTCTTATTTCCTTTTTGTCTCTTTTTTTCCCGTGGTGTTGTTCAGTCTGTTAGAGCACTGCCAGAAAAAAACCTGATTCATCACACCAGTCATTTTAGGTGATGCTTATACTACAGCCAAATCCCTTGAGCATAATTAGACAACACTCTGAATGATACAGCATTGGAAATAATAAAAAAAAACACTTACACTTAAAAATCATCTTAATTTGCATCTTGTCATCAGATAAAGTGTCCAAAATATCTATCCTTTGTTGACTTTGCTGCTTGTTAACATTGCACCCAAAACTGCAAGATATCTGATCAAATGACTCATATTTTTTTAAATATTTTAATTTAACCTTTATTTATTCAGGTGATCTCATTGGGACCCAATGTCTCTTTTGCAAGAGACACCTGTTTCAGACATCATATGTCTCCATTCTGTATGTTAGTGCTGCTGTGCATCTTTATGGTTGGCCATATCCAACAACCC
This sequence comes from Pseudamia nigra, assembly GCA_029823295.1. Classification (NCBI taxonomy): domain Eukaryota; kingdom Metazoa; phylum Chordata; class Actinopteri; order Kurtiformes; family Apogonidae; genus Pseudamia; species Pseudamia nigra. The sequence continues at coordinate 6,002 of JAQQAE010023017.1, forward strand.
TAAAGAGAAGAGCTGTTACAAATCTCAATCTAGTGTAACATAACAGTAGAAACATCATACTGCAACAGGTCAGAAGCTCAGACAGGTGAGAAGCTTGGTCAGCTCAATGTAGAACCACTACTTCTCCACACCAAGAAAAGTCAGCTGATTTGGATACGTTCTGGCCGTCTTCCTGGTGAGGGTATCTTGGGCATGTCCAACAGGGAGAAACCCCTGACCCAGAATGCTGGAAAGACAAGGAGCCTCAGCTAGCCAAGGAACGCCTTGGGATTCCCCGGTGGATTTTTGGGAGGTGGCCAGGAAGAAGGAGGTCTGGGCTTCTCTGCTTAGGCTGCTGGCCCAGTAACCTGGATAGATGGAGGGATATATGGATGGTTCGTTATTTAGTTGGGTGGGTGATGGATGGACCGATGGATGGATGGACAAATGGATGGTTGGTTGTTTGGTCAGTCAGTTGAATGGTTGGTTGCTTGGTTGGATAGATGGACAGTTGGTTGTTTGGTTGGTTGGTTGGATGGATGATTGGATGGACAACACCTGACAACAGCCAGAGTGAAATGTATATGGAAATAAGAAGTGGAGTTCTGATTGAGATTGTAAACTAACTAAACTGTGCTATCTGATAATGCAAATCATCCAAAGATTGTAATTAGACATGTTTTCCAACAGACTGACAGAAATGTTCAGATAACAATATATCTGTCTGAAAAGTCAAAAACACAACTGACTTTTGTATGAAAAAGTTTTATGCACACAGTCTTTTTCTGAATTAATTCAGCTGTATGTCTATAGAAGGTCCAAAAGAGACCATGATGTCACAGTATTAGCACAAGCCCTTGAAAAGTACAGAATCCTTCATTCTAATTTGGTTTCTTCAAACCCTATCAAAAGGTACAGTTTGTAGATTGCAGTCACTTCTGTGACATACTGTATAGAACAGACATCTGCCCTGTTTCCTTCCAGCTCGATAAAAAAGGAACAATCATGATCATGTACGTATAATGTAAAACTGGAATAAAACACTGACTCCTTTCACTCATCTCTGTCTTGTTAAATCTCAGTGGCTGTTTTCGAGTCATGAAACTACTTTACGTGGCTGGTAGTGACAGTTAAAAATCTGTCATTTTCTTGTTCCCCAACACTTTTTAAAGGTGTTGATTGATTTGGCTGGGAACAGACACGATAAGACAATACAGCAGCAAAACAGCTATTAGGCAGATTTTTTTCCCACAACCTGGCAGAAAGCAAGAGGCCTCTCTCACTGTGAGGATATAGTAGCACATTACTCACAAAGATAAGTAGGTTGCTAATTGTATTACTATAAGTCTTCCTATATTGTTCCTGTTGTGTGGTTTATCCCAAGGATCCAATTAGCATGTCTACAGCTTAAACTTTACCAAACTTGCCACATACGCTTGTCATAAGGGTAGCATGCAAGCAAAGCCAGCTCTTAAATCTCCTCCAAATTGATTAGTAGCTGCTTTAAATCAGATGTGCATGGCACTAACATACAAGGATTTAAGAGTCTTGTTCCTAAAGAATTACATTAATGTTACATGTGTGCGAACTGCATGAAATTTGCTCGCACCATTTGCTCACTCAACCCTATTAACTCCAGTGGTAATCGACACCCCCATTCCCCATGAATCCACATCTCATCAAATTACTCTTAATACATGTTAACACACCATAGAGGGAGTAATAGTCAGAGGCTGCATTATCCAAATCGCTCTCATGAATAATGTAAATACATGTAAGGGTGCCTGGTTACCATACTAAAAGGCCCTTTTTACAGCATGCAGCAGCATTAACTCTGATTAATCTGAGATGCATCTGAATGTATTCTCAATGTAAATTCACCACCGTTCTGACACAGTGCAGGTCATTTGAATACCACTGATACCTGACAATACGTTGTTATGGTTTTTAAATTGCTCGGATAAATATTGCTTATGGAGGACCTGAATTAATTCACAGACGGAACAATTATTCCCTCTGGCACTTTCCTGCCAGTGGCCACATAATATTTAATGGACCCAAGCTTTCATAAACCCCAAATAAGTAATCTGATCATGGCAGCATGCTTTTAGAGTGTTCCAGTGCAGAGGAAGAAGCACAGGTGAATCCAGCATGAGCCTAAACAGCATCTTAAATTAAACCTACAGCTCAGCTCATATACAAACTATATAATGCGAGGCTCTTTGTGCAGCAGAACAAAGAAAAAAAAAACATGTAGGGCAGCCAGCACTGTATCATGTTGGTTTTTTTTAAACACAGCATGTTTGTTCTTTTTACACATCTTGTAGGTTTTAAAATTCTTGCCCATAAATATTTTGCATCCAGCCAGCAGTGGTGTGAATTTGCAGCAGTTGTAACACTTGTTCAATAAAAGGTCAAAACAGGTTCGAGCTCCTTCATTCATCACAGTAATACAGAGTAATGGGTTCAGCATCAGGTGTAGCGCTCATCTGCAACCCGCATGTCTCCAGTATGTCTTCTCTGATGTCTTCTGTTGCTTTGGATCTATGTCAGTGGGCATATGGGGCTGTGCAGTGAAGCTGATGCAGAAGTAACTTAAAGTTGTATTACTGTCAGCAGCTGTTGGGGAACTGTTTATTTGGCTCCAAGAAGCCCTGACTTAGGACTTCTCACTAAAAATACTAAGGGAATATATTTTTGTCATGAGTCATTGTGGTCTCAAATGTTTTATTTCGATCCTCTATTAAATGACCTGATGGTAACTGACATTTCACAGTGCATGGTGGCCTTTAGTTTGGAGGTGGGTAGTATTCAAGTATATTTACTCCTTTACATACTTGAGTAGTTAAATTAAAGAGAAATGTAGCTCCCAGGGTGATTGTTTTGCGGAACACTTTTTACTGTAACTCAGTACATATGACTGTATTTTCTTATTCATATTACAGCACTGATACTTTGTCAACCCAAACAGCAGAAATAAACCGTAACATCTGAAAAAATCTATTAAACTAACAAACCTCAGAAAAATTAAGCACAAAAAAGAACAAAACAGGTAGCAAAAACCATTTAAAAAATTAAAAAAGAAGCAACAAAATTATCAAAAATGAATAATACAGTATAATCACGTAAATTAAACAATGTAAACAATAAAACTGAACAAAAATCAACAAAACAAGCAATAGTTATCCAAATAATCAAGTAAATAATCATCAGATTGTTTATTTTATTTTAATTTATTATCTCATCACTGAATTACCTGTTTAAACACAGTATATTAAGTTGTAATAAATTCTTCAGTAGTTTTTTTCAAGATGCATTTTTGTACTATTACTCAAGCACTTACTATTATGAGAACTTCTACTTGAGTCATTATAATTATAAAGTAACAACATTTTATACATGTGTACTTTTTTCTGTTTAGTCTACACACTGCTGTTAAACTTTTAAAAAATCACTTGAAATGGTTTAAAGGACTGAAAAAATTAAAATGTTGTTTTCCCCCATAATTTGAGCACAATTTGAAAACGGCAAAGAATAAAAAAAAATAGCAGGAGACACAATATTTTACCTTTTATACTGAGTCGAATTCCATGAGGGTTTGGAGCCAGTGTCTGATGTGCTTGTAAAGTTTATTAAAATATGACATAATGGGATCAGAAGGGGACAGGAAAGACCAAAACTTAAATGAGATAACGACTTCTGTGTCTGTGTGTACATGTGCGCACACAAAAATGCCCTGAGAAAGTAGAGAAAGCCCCTGTTACACCCCACCCCCACCTCCGACCCAGTCCACTCCTTCACCTGCAGTCAGACAGATGGGGTGAGCGCAGAAGGGAAGGCCAACCAATAAGAGAATATAGGCTGAGAAAAAGAATAGCATGGGCTGTGTTGATAATGTGTGTATGTGTATTTGAAAGGAAGGTGGGGGCATGGGGGAGGGGGGGTTAATTGGCCTTTTCCTGGTCCTCAGGTTAACTCTAATTAAGGCCCTGAGAGCCGAGGTCTGGGCATCTGGACACCGGCGTTTTGCCGCCACTGCCGCCACAGCGCCGGGGGAAGACAATGATAGCCAATTACCATTAATCATAATCGAGGTAAAAAGTTCAATTAATCCCGATTTAGATTTTTTCCATAATTGCTCAACCCACTGATGC
>JAQQAE010023018.1:0-10133 GCA_029823295.1 Pseudamia nigra
TCACTCCCATTTCTTCTTTTTGCATTTTGAAGCACTACTTAGAAGCTTCTTAAGATCCAACAGGGCAAAATGTACATTCTTGCAATTTTTCAACTGGTCTTGAAATTTTGATCAGGAGTGTATGTCTTCCTGTGGGCCCACCACCTGCAGGAAGGGTCATAAAGGTGCAGTGGTGCGTGGTTTGGGTGGCAGCTGAAGGTGAAGTCCTGGGTGGTACAATCCCCGGTTGCCAAAACTAGCTCCAACTGGGAGGATGCCCTGGGGCAGACCAAGGACATGCTGGAGGGACTGTGTCTTTCAGCTGGCTCGGTTGTGGACGGCCAAAAAAAAAAAAAAAACCACAAATTCTGCTAGGGTATGTGAATTTATAAGCAGAACTCTATTACAAAGATGAAAAAACCCAGACGCATGGCACTGAATAGGCTTTTTTAAGGTCTCAAAATGTGCCATTTACTCTGTAGGATAACTCATCTGTTTTAACTCGTTCTGCCATCTGGTTTAAGTCTGTTGCATCGTGTTCTTTTCATTGACGACTCATGTCATTATTATTTGTATAGCCTCCAGTGTGATTAATTATAAGCCTAGAGCTCGTCACCTACTTGGAGGACAAACTCTGTCATCTACAGGGCTCCCTCCATCCTCCATGTCGTCGTAGTCATCGTCTTCATCTGAGTCTTCATCGCTGTTGTCGCTCTTTTCTGCAATCATACATTTGGATCATGAGCATTCCACACTGTATTTATCCACGCACAAAAACTGGGCATAATGTACCCACCTTCGTCTGCTGCCTTCTCCTTCTTTTTCACACGTTTGACCTTCTTCTTGAAGACTTTGGTCAGATACTCTTCAAACTTGTTGTCTTCGCCGAGCGAGGATTGAAAGTTGGCCGTGAGCGCTTTCTGTTTTTCTTGCAGCTTTGCTATGTTTTTTTGCTTTGCTTCCAGCTGCTGCTTACATTCTGTCAGCTTCAACTGTCAAGAAACACACAGGTAATGACCGAATGAGGAGGTTTTACAGGTTGCACATGGTTAGAATGTGAATCTGAACACTAACTCAGGCCGTCTACAGGCTTCAAACATGTACATTTAATTCAAAGTCAAAGATATGCAGTGCAATACAAAGACAAAAACATAAGGTGATACAGACATATAATAATTAGATGTATATAAAATATACATATGGTGCTAAGAACATAATAAAATCTATGTATACTACTGGTCAAAAGTTTTAGAACACCCCAATTTTTCCAGTTTTTTTATTGACATTCGAACAGTTCAAGCTCAGTTAATATCCTGAAATGGTACAAAGGTAAGTACTGAACTGCCAGAAGTTTAAAAGTTGAAGTCAACTAAAACTGAAAATATTGTACTTGTCAGAATTAAACAAAAAGGCCTTTTCAGGGAACAAGACATGGGTTAATAACTTAAAGCTGTTCTGCACCAGTGGAGGTTGCTCACGACTTGAAAGCTAGTGCAACTAATTCCTAGAGGTGTCCCAAATTAGTTTTTATTAATTACAATCCCCTCCGTCTGCATAAAAGCAGTGTTGGAACACATTGTCGTCCCATACCCTTTAATTATTATTTGAACAGTATTGTACTGCAGGAAAAATTGTGTTGATGTAAAATGGTGAGAAAAAGGCAATAAGCACTACATCAGGCTATTCTGATGTCTTAGCAAAGTCTTTCTTGCTACAACTTGACCTGTCAAACCTACAGCTCAGAGTTTTCTCTTCACAGCTGAAACTGAGATTTGTTTACGACAACCACCATTAAGTTGTTGTCCTGTGGACCACATATCACCAAGCTGTTGACTCCCAGTAACTTATGTTCTGATTCTGTTGAAGAATCCTTTAAATAATCCAGATCACTACGACAATCTAATCGATTAGTCCCTATGCCATTTCTGACCTATACTGAAAATTTTATCCAAATCCAGTCTTACTTTTTCAAGTTCTGTTGTGAACAAACAAACAGATAAATAAACTAACAGCAACAAAACATAACCCCCTTCACAGAGTTGATGAACTAGCCACATCTGTGTTGATGAATTTGTGCATTACTAGATGACCTGACACTAGAGTTCAGCTGACAGACCTTGATGATGTTCTCCTCATTCACATGTGCACTGAGATTCTCATTCAGGCTGTTTTCAAACTCCTCGAAGCCCTTCAGGATCAGAATCTCCTGGTAGAGGGTCAGCTGCTGGAGGTCAGCCTGCTTCAGCTCCAAGTCCAGACGGAGCTTCTGGTCAAGAAGCAGCATCAGCTCAGCGTCAAAGAGACACACTGAAGTATCCATCTGAGGGGGTTAAAACACACATACACCTCAGTGTTCACTAATCTAAGATAAAGAGTTACATATTTTGATCACAGACATTCTTTGGAGTTGTCAAACCTCTTCCAGCAGAGAGTCCTGCTCATATTTCAGTCTGATCTGCTTCTCCATCCGGAGCTCCACCTCCAGCTCGGAGAGCTCCATATCGTCCTCCACTGTTCTGTCATCTTCCTCTTCTGATGTGTCCTCTTCTTCTTGTGTCTCTTCTTCCTCCTCTCCGTCCATGTCCTTCTCCAGCTGGTGCAGCAGACTCGGGACTCCCTCCTGATCCTGATCCAGATTCTGAGACCTGGTTAAAAATATGTTTTCATTTCATTACTCCACACAGCAAGATGTGCTATGAGGATGTGCACAGCTGTGTTCATCATTTTTCATTCAAACAGTCAGTGCCAAATGTTTTATTAGGAGGAGAATATTTGAAATGGAAAAGAGTTAATCTATTTCAAGGCTTTCCTCATGATCTCTGAAAAGCACTAAATACAAACTGAAGTCAGTTGGGTCAATTCATCTCCAGTCCTAATTCCAAAAAAGTTGGGACGTACATAAAATGGAAATAACAGAATGCAATGATTTACAAATCTTATAAACCCATATTTTATTCACAATAGAACATAAACAACATCAGATGTTGAAACTAAGAGATTTGATCATTTCGTGGAAAACATGAGCTCCTTTTGAATTTAATGTCACTAACGCATCTCATAAAAGTTGGTAACAAAAGGCCAGAAAAATAATTTAACAAATCAAAACCAACTGGAGGAGCATTAGACACTATGTTAACAGGTATCAGGTCAGTAATATGTAACTGGTTTAACTGGTCAGTAATATGACTGGGGATAAAAGGAGACTTTTATAGAGACATAGACTCTCACATGTAAAGATGGACAGAGGTTCAACAATCTGTCAAAAGCTGAGTCTAAACATTGTGGAACAATTTCAGAAAAATGTTCCTTAGTTTAAATTGTCTCAGGCTTTGCAGATCCCCCATCTAAAGTGTGTGATATCATCAAAAGAGAATCAAGAGGAAGGTCAAATATCAAAATTGGATGCTGGTGATCTTGGGGCTCTCAGGCAGAGCTGCATTGAAAACAGACACGATTCTCTACTGGAAATCACTGCATGGGCTCAGGAACACTTCCAGAAATCACTGGAATCAAAATTAATTTCCTACTGATTCTCTGAATGTTAGTTCATTTTGAACTTTTTTTGGAATTAGGGTTGTAAATAAAAACAAATAATAACTAAAATACTAAGTAAATGAATGATGCTGGTGTACCATTTATCCCTCAGCTCCTGGTACTTCTGTAGTGTGGTCTGGCTGGGGCACAGCCTCTTTTCTGGCATCTCCTCTGGCAGCATTCGTGGCAGCAGAGGCAGGGGACGCTGCTGGTCAGCTGACAGACGTTGATGGACGTTCCTGAGTTGCCGAGCCCGAGCCTGCAGACGAGCCACCAGGCGAACCTTGGAGTCCCTTAACGCAATGATCCGTCGGTTCATCTCAGTCTGCTTCTCTCGGACCTGAAAGAACCGAAGCAGATGTAGATGAAATGATCTACACCTACTGTCTCATCTTAATTGTCATTTATTATTTTTCAATGAACCCAGTTAAAATAAACCCTTCATTAGTTCCTTGTACAGTCTGTTTTCACATAGTTTATTGTTTTCAGATGTGTGGGCACCTTTTCTTCCAGTTTCATGAGGTCTGCTGTCTTCTTCTCTGTGTTCAGGCTCCCCTGGTGTTTGGATGTGGTATAATTCTTATCTGACTTCAGTCTTAAGTTTCTGATGTTTTCTTTGGCTTCGTGAATCGCCTGCATATAGTTGGGATCCTCGTAGTTCTCATCCGGCTTTTCTGCATAACTGAGACATCACAAATCTATCAGAATGAACTCCATTTCATTTCCACATTTGTTCATATTCAATTTAACAATCTATTTTGGTGTTTGACTTTATTTGACCCATTATAACGAGATCACCATGATATAAATTTTTTGTTCACCCTAAAAGAGCTGCTAAAACAGTTTATGAAATAATATTTATTCACAATAATCACAATCCTTCATTTTCTCAGGTACTATGCAGTACAATGCATGGCTCTAGCCTCAAACCATAGTTAAGGTCTCAAAAAAGTGCAAGATAAACTTTATAGAAAAATAAAGAAAAGCACCAGAGGTAGAGAGACATAATCAACAAATATGCAAAAGCAGAGACAGTGAGTTTGTTTTCTCATAATTTATACTGAAAGAAAAGCTGGTTCTTGATTTTAAAAAATGACACCATTTATCACAAGGTAACTGTTGGATTTCATAAGAAGAAATAACACTGTTTTTTCATAAACAGAGTTGATCTTTTGTCTTGAGGAAACAACACTTGAACTTGTAATTTTGAGATAATGTAATTCAGGAAAAATGATATCTGTTCCTGATTTCTGCAAACAGACCAAAAAGGGAAATATTTGGTGAATGACTTTATGAAAACATGATTGTTACTGGACTTACAGTTGCTCCCATTCCTGTTTCCTCTTCTCGATTTTGGCTCGAGCTTGCTCAGCTTTCTCTGCTGCCTTCTGAAGTCTCTGCATCTCCCGGTCGCCCAGGATGACTTTAGGACGAGCCCCCAGCGGGGCACGGGGGCGCAGTACCTCCTCCTCTGCAGGACAAGCACAGGCAATATTTCAGCTAGAATTTACACCTTGCAGTCATTGGCCTCTGCTAACCAAGTAAGGTACACTTCCATCACATCTGTCCACGCTCACACTAGAGAGCAGACTGGTGGAATTCTGTAAGTTATTGAAACATACGTCACATTTCATTTCAAATTTCACCCAATTTGACAACGGACAGCAGTAAAGAGATTTTAAAGCCTGGAAAATTCTGACTTTTCCTAAAGTGGCCTGAAATGTGCAAACTGAAAGTATTTTAAACGTACATGTATGTACAACTTTATATTTCCTTTTTTGAATTGCCATCATATTGTGGTGGAGGGGTTTGTGTGCCTGAATGATCCTAGGAGCTATGTAGTCGGGGGCAATTCGCCCCTGGTAGGGTCTCCCAAGGCAAACTGGTCCTAGGTGACAGGCCAGGCTAAGAGCAATTCAGAAGACCCTTATGACCACGCCTTCCTGCGGACCCACCACCTGCAGAAAGGGTCGTAAGGGTCCGGCGCTGTGTGGCTTGGGTGCCAGCTAAAGGTGGGGGTCTGAGTGGTCCAGTCCCCAGTTGCCAAAACTAGTTCCAACTGGGAGGAGGCCCTGGGGCAGACCCAGGACATGCTGGAGGGACTATGTCTCTCAGCTGGCCTGGGAATGCCTGGGGGACCCCCTAGTGGAGCTGAAGGAGGTGGCTAGATAGAGGGAAGTCTGGACTTCTTTGCTTAGGCTGCTGCCCCCGTGTCCCTGACCAGGATAGGTGGAAGACAATGGATGGATGGATGGATGGAACTTTATGTTGACCTTGCAATTCTATTAAATCAAGTGACCCTGTTAAATAATGATAAACAACATATGTAGTCCAAGTGACCCCTAAAATAGTGTGAGGGGTAAAAAATGCCTCTAGAGAGTTTGAGATGCTGGTGTGTAGATGCTCTCACCTTCTTTAACATTGTCATCTTTTGCAGGGTCAGCCTTGGATTGTACACATTCTGCTGCAGAAGATCCATCGGTGCCTGTGCTTATTGGTCTGAGGTGCTCTGAAAGCTGAGGCGAAGACGCAAGAAGGTAGGTGGAGATTCTTTGATCAGAGCGTATTGCAACCACAGTGACCACTTCCAGAGTGTCTTTAAACCTGAAAACAAACATGAGAGGATTCCAACTGTACACTGGTAGTAGTCCAAAGATGTTCATTCTATCCTACAAATATTAATAAGATAAAATTCCTCTCTCGTGTGTTTGTTTACCCCGGACATTTGGCGCTCGCCGCGTAGACTCCACCCCCATCCACGGTAGCTAACCCTACCTGGATATACCACCAAAGGTCACAGCAACTTCACATGACACTTCTGAGGAGGATTCCAGGAAGTGTAGTGAAAACTGTCAAAGGTAAACGAACCCACTCACTGAGAGAAGATCTTTGTCTTCTGTGCGCTGGTATTGTTCACTTCAACTTTCCTACAACTACAGAACCAAACTCAAACTGATGAGTCTGTAATTACTTTTAATTCTAGGATCAGGTCACAAACTGATTGTTTTGTCAAAGTAACTCACAGTCATCATCAGTGCAGGTCTGAGAGTGTGTCAAGTTAAACTGATGAGTACCGGTCTAGGAGTTTGTCGAGTGCGACGCTGCTGCGCTCCTCCTCCCAGGCCAGTTCCTTTCCGATCACAGCCACCCTCTGGGCCTTTAGCCTTTCTGTCTCCTCAGCAAAGCATGGGTGCAGCACAAACTCCTTTAATTGCACACAGTTACACATGCATGATAATTACAGTCAAATGTACATATACAAATAATCTGTTATGGGATTGATCATAAAGTCCTGACAATGGAAAACAATTCTTCTCTCCACAGTGTTGTCATTATTGAAGAAATGAAAATCTGTTAGACAGATAATAATCATAGGCATATATACACTCACTGGCCACTTTATTAGGTACACTCTTTTACCTTCAGCTTTAATTCTTAGTGTCATAGATTCAACACGGTGCTGAAACATTCCTCACAGATTTTGGTCCATATTGACATGATAACAGCACACAGTTGCTGCAGATTTGTGGCTGCACATCCATGATGCCGATGTCCCGTTCCACCACACCCTAAAGCTGCTCTATTGGACTGAGATGTGGTGACTGCAGAAGCCATCTGAGCACAGAAAACTCATTGCCATGTTTGACAAACCAGACACATGATTTCTACTGCACTGTCTAATTTTGGTGAGCCTGTGTGAATTGTAGCCTCAGTTTCCTGCTCTAGCCAGTGGTCATTTGAGTTACTGCTGCCTGTCCATCATGTCCAACCAGTCTGATCATTCTCCTTTGACTTCGGTAGATCAGCAATTTGTCAAATACTCAGATCAACAACCATGTCATGTTCTAAGTAACTTTCAGTGCATTCCAGTTGTACATGGAAGTTTACACTTGGAGAGTTCAACTAGAACGCCCTCTCAATTCGGAATTCCAACATGGAAAGTCGGAGCAGCCCTACCAGCCCCGACTTTACAATTCAGCATGCCTGCCAGTAGAAACAACTGAATGAATGCTGAATGAATGAATTTAAGGTGTATTTGTTTCATACTGCCTCAGCCATGTATATACAGTGGTACTGTTCATTCTTTATCCGATGCATGTTACAGCACTCTTTGTATGTATAAAATCCCACATACAGAGGTTATCATGTAGAATGCACGTGTATGGAAATTGTCTATACTCTATATGAGCAGCTTTCCAGTACACATCCATGTTTTTCCAACTTTGCAGCTTGAACATGGTCAACTTGGAGTTTGCGCACTGCCAGTTCTGACCCAACTCCGATGTAACTGGAACGCAGCATTAAATCATGTTTCTTCCCCATTCTGATGCTCAGTTTAAACTTCAGCAAGTCATCTCGGCCATGTCTACATACCTAAATTCACTGAATTGCTGCCATGTGATTGGCTCATTGGCACCCTGTGTTAATAAGAAATTGAACAAGTGTACCTAATAAAGTGGCCGGTAAGTGTATGTAGACAGTGTGTTGGCCCCTGGCTTGTACACCAGCAGCTCTATGATACCAAAATGGTATCGTAGAGCTTTTTACAACCAGGTTGTAAAAACACAGGATTAAACAGGAATGAGCCCATGATTCTGCACTTCCACTACATCTGTTTGATTTTTTGTAATTTGTTACCTGTGGCTGATGTGGCTTCAGTGGAGTTTCTTCCTCAGTTAAACCAGGTGACAGTAGCTCATCAAAAACAACCGATAGTTGCGTGTTTACCTCAGGCGGCAGCCGGACGTATTCAGGCAGACTCTGGTTCAGGTCCTTCAGCTCTTTAAACTTCTGCTGCAGCTCCTCCAGCTTTGTGCGTTTCGTCGCCTTTATCATCTCGGCCTCTTGATTCAGACGATCGCTCTCCATCTTCTGCTTTGCTGCTTCTATGCTGGAAAGAGAATTTTGTCATATGAGTGAAACAAGGAAAACAAAAACTTGCACCTCAAATGTCAAAATCTAAACACAGACCAATCATCTCAGGGAATAAAGTAATTTAATATTGAGTTAAATTAAATAAGTACTTGGACAAAAACACTGACCTGTAAGCAGCTGGGTTTTCAATGTCTGCAGCAGAACCCTCGTTCTCTGAATCAACCTGTTTACAGTCACTCATAGTCAGCATCATATAACTTCATATCTTCTGTGCTTTATTTTACACACCTCAAAGATGACTTTTGACAGTATGACACCTTTAAAGCTAAACTGGTCTGAAATATCAAACTGAAAGATGAAATAAAACTAAACATTAATGAACATGCCGCATCTTGGTTCCGTGTTTGAAGACAGACTGACCCTGGGTGAAGGGACCTTGGCCGTCTTCCTCTGCAGCTCCCCAGGAGAAAGCAGGCTGAAGGAGAAGATGTTCCCGTCGTCTCCTGCTGTCAGAATGAACAGGTCGTCGTAGCTGCAGCGAATGTGCCGCAGGTGTCCGTAGTGGTTATCGTGGACGCTGAGAGCCCAGTAGGCCTGCATGGAGGTGAGGCTGTGGTCTCCAGGCTGCAGAGGGTACACCCTGATGCAGCCTGAGTGCATACCACAGAACAGCAGCTGCCTGTTGGAGCTGAACAACAAACCAGAAACTAGAGTAAAATTTTTAAAAAAAGAAAGAATGGAGCTCAAATTTGGGAAACCCAGAGAAATTTTGCAGTTTGATACTGATGTGGTAATCAATTGGGTTCATCCTGTTATTACACAGTAAACAAGCCTCCTTCAGTCACCTGAAGCTGATGGAGCAAATGGGGTCGTCGTCTGCATTGTGGATCAATAGGGCATCGAAGGGCTCGTCCTGACGCTGATCCAGACCCCCACCCTGATTCTCAGGGAACTTACAGTGATACAGGTAGCCAGCATCATAGCCTCCCTGAAGAGAAACGGGCCAGATGGAAAATAACACGGGAGGAGTTTGAACACCTTTAAACTGGCTTCTCAGTTTGAAATCAAAAGACCAAATAAACAGAAGAGAAGCAAAAGATGCAACTTGGCTCAAAAAAGCCCAGTGATAACAGATCATTTCTACAAATGATGAAAACAGGTCAAAATCCGTATTTAGTCATTGACATGTACTGTAAGTCACTGGATCTCATGTTTTCTGTCTCAAATAGTTACAAACAATTTTGGGCTCAATTTTGGACATCTAAAGTGTTCAATCAATAGCCTGATGCCTCTGACAACTGGGGCATGGCCAGGTCAGGGTGACTATTCGCCATCCGCCCAATGCAATGTCCAAACAAGTGCAGTTTATCTAATTATCAGTGGGAGTGTTTTTACGTACATAATATGCAATAAACCAACCAGAGTTCTGTGAGTCATTCCCTTTAGTACTCATCAGCATGGTATTCTGTCTCTGTCATTAAATACAACATCCAGGTTCCATGTGCTGTCACTCCTGTCCACTTCTCATTTCTTTGACCCATGAGGTACTTCATTTGACAACGTGAACTAAATGCAGTGCACCAGGCAGATAACTGAGCACGTCAGAGAAGTATACGATTTAACTTTCCTGACATGACTGCAGGTGTGGAGTATTTTGTCTTTCAAGCGGCTGGATTACTGCAATGCTCTTTACGTTGGTGTTAGTCAGTCTTCACTTTCTCGTCTACAGCTTGTCCAGAACGCTG
>JAQQAE010023019.1:0-10133 GCA_029823295.1 Pseudamia nigra
GGAAGTGTCATGGTTTGGGGATGCTTTGCTGCAGCAGGACCTGACCAGCTCACCATCATAGAATCCACCATGAATTCAACCGTTTATCAGAGGATCCTTGACGAACATGTGAAACCATCTGAAAAAAATTCAAGCTGAAGCGGAACTGGACCCTGTAACATGACAATGACCCAAAGCATACCAGCAAATCCACCAAGGATTGGCTAAAAACTATTAAGTGGAGAGTCCTGGAATGGACGAGTCAAAGCCCAGATCTTAATCCCATTGAGATGCTGTGGCGTGACTTGAAAAGGGCTGAACATGAAAAAACCCTTCAAACATCTCTCAGCTGAACGAATTCTGTGTTGAGGAGTGGGGCAACCTTTCTTCAGATCAATGTCAGAGACTGGTAGATGGCTACAAGAAGCATCTTACTCAAGTTATTTCAGCCAAAGGGGGCAACACTAGCTAATAGTGGGTAGGGTGTCCTAACTTTTTCGTCCATTAAAATACACATTTTTGTTCATATCTTGTGTTTGATGAGTAAAACAACGTTCATTTTTGTTGTTAAATTACTATTAAATCACTTTCTTTTCAAGAAATAAATAAAAATAAGATTGAACATTGATATGTGAACATTTCTTAATGAAGAGCTGACTATTTAATGGGGTGTCCTAATTTTTTCACGTGATTGTACTTTATATGGGAGTTTTTGTGGGTCCAGAACGGATTAATTGGTTTTACATGTATTCCTATGGAAAAACCGACCCTGCCTAATGAATTTTTCGCCCAAGGAACGTGACGCCGGAATAGATTAATTTAGTTACCCAGGGTTCCACTGTATTAGATTTTCATTTTATGGGGATTTTGTTGCATATTTTGCTCATCTTTTAACTTTTCATTTATTTATTTTTGGCTTTGCCAAGATTGTTTTGGTGCTTATGTTATTATGTATTTTTTGTCAACACATTTGATCATTTTCACCATTTTTTTCTTATATTGTTGCTTAGTTCTCAATTTTTTGTTCACTTTCTTGATTATATGATCATTTTTGTTAATTAACTTGATTATTTTCTTTATTTTTGCTGATGTTATTGCTTATTTTGTTCATTCAAACTTATGCTAATTTTATAGTTTTCTGCTCTGTTCACTTTTGTTAATTTTAGCGATTATTTTGTTCACTGTTTTGTCATTTTTGGTTCCTTTATGATTATTTTTGTGCTTATTTTGTTGCAAAGTTTATTCATTATTTTGCTCAGTTTCTTTTTTCTGAACTGATTTTTTTGTAATTTCAACCTGTTTTTACTCTCACTTATTCAACTGGCGCCAAATGCAACCAAGTAAAGTAAAAAGTATTGTGCAAAACAACTGCTCTCTGAATGACATATTATGGGAAAAACTACTCAAGTACGTACATGTAAAGGAGTAAATGTACTTGAGTACTACCCACCTCTGGTACTCAGTTATTGCCCGGTATTACTTTACTCTTACTTTTATTTGAAAGAGTGTTGGAAGTTGTGTTCTTCCTTACAGCTTAGTTCATTTTTCCACAGAGGAGAAACTCAAAAGGCACAGTTATTTACTGACAGAAAAAAATGCATGTGAGATTTATGCTGTCTGTCCTACATACGGCTTTAATTACACGGCTCCGGGGACCTCTGACAAGAAGCTCTTTCTTTTTGTAAAGACTGATTAAAAAAAGACTGTGACTTCTATCTATTGTTGAACTCAGCAGATATTGCATGAACAAAGATATAGCAGTTTCAGGTGTGACATCAGATCCTTCGCTGTGTTCCCATCCAGCTGCTTCCTTCACATTTCCAATTCATACGGGTACATGGATAAAACACAGGAAATGTAAAAAATAAATACAGTGGTACTCTGGCTAATCAATGTAATCCATTCCAGCGTCACGTTCATTGGCCGAAACAATCGTTAGCCGGTGCCTGTTTTTCCATAGGAATACATGTAAAATGAATTAATTCGTTCTGGACGGGCAAAAACTCCCATACAAAGTATGCATTACACACCCGTATGTGCACATTTATTCATTATTATTATTTGAAAAAAAGTTATGTTAATTATCTGAAACGGAATGCATGAAATAAGTTCTAAAAGTGATTTAGAATGTATTCTTACCTTAGCTTATGACTTGGCGGTGATGAATCTCCTCCTGCAGTGTGTGTCAGTGGACACTGGGTCTATGTCTGCTGTGTGTTTGCACGCGTCCATAGCTGTAAACACAGCTCCAGACACCGGAGCTGCTGGCGTGTTTACAGATACTGTTGTTAGCTCCGGAGTGTTGTTAGCGTACAACGGCAGAGGCTCCCACCATTGTAAGCTAACAACACTCTGTAGCCGGCTAACAACACAATGCTGGACTGGGAGCCTCTGTCGTTGTAAGCTACGGAGCCAGCTAACAACACCGGAGTGTTGTTAGCCAGCCTGACACCCAGGCCACAGCACTGTCTGTAGCAGAGACATCGATCTACTCGTGGTTAGCATTTGGCAGGAGTGTTCACATGTTATTGTGTTGACTGTATACATCCAGGTCCAAGGCGTGTGGTTTTTCTTCCATCTTCCAGAACTGAAGAAGCCACCCATCCGGGAAGCTTCTTCAGTTCTGAACTGTTTTCAACGAAACGTTTTCAACCAAATTGCCAGTTCAGTCGATGGAAGAAAAACCACACACCTTGGATACTATGACCTGGATGACTGAGAATCTTCACAGACATATACATCCAGGTGATAGTTCACTTCCAGGTCTATCTCTTGTGTTACCTGAATTTTTCCCGTTAGCTGGTTCAAATTTTTGGCTGATTTTTTCTTCGGTACCTGGATTTTTTGTGACCAGAAGCATTCATTAGCTGGAGTACCACTATAATTAAATGATAACACTGGGAAGAATTTGAAATGTTGTGATATCGACCTCACGGATAAGTGCAAACTCAGAAGCACCTGGAGAGCAAAGGCCTCTTATACACATGGATTAAATTGTTGGTATCAGTCCATTATAGAAAAAACCCCCAATGGTCAATGAAATAAGCTGAAACTGACAAAAGTAATAATACAAAAAAAATGACATTGCTTTTAAACTGTGGTTCATCACATTTATTTTAAAAACCTACTAATAAAACTAGCCTTCACAAAAGTGACGGTACCCTTAACTTATTATTTTTTTCTACAATCTTTTGAGGATATTTCTGTAACTTTCAATGAGACTTCGGCACCTGTCAGCAGACATTATGGCCCATGCCTCGTGAGCAAATTTCTCAGGTCTGAAAGGTGCCTTCTCCACACTGCATGTTTCATATCCTTCCTCAGATGTTCAATAGGGTTTAGGTCAAGGCTCATAGGAGACCACTTCAGAGTCCAGTGTTTTGTTCTTGGCTATTTTTGGATATTTTTAGCGGTGTGGTTTGGGTCATTATCTTGTTGGAGGACCCAAGACCTGACCCCCTGGAAGAACAGCTGGTAAATGACACGTCACAGCGGTCAGATGACACTTGAGAGGACTACTGCAGGTGTCGTTCGCAACATGTCAAGGTAAAAGAAACATTTCCTACTTATACTTTTGTCTGATAAAAAGAAAGCGTAACAAATATTATTGTAAAAAAAGACAAAGTGACCCTACTAGAGCTCTATCCCTTCAGCTCAGTTCCCCCGTACTGGAGGCATACTGAATCACCAGAATATTTCCAGCATCCAGATTAAACTTTATGGTTTGGTAAAATGTATAATATTGTTGAACTGTACTTTTGCCAAATTGTCTGGGTATTATTTGGGCAGTTTCAAGCAAAAACATTGAAAATTGCCCCGTCTTTTTGGGATAGCAGTGGCTCAGGAGGTAGAGTGAGTCGTCCAATAAGGGAACAAATAAGTTGGAGGTCTTCCTGTGAGCCCACCACCTGCAGAAAGGCTTGTAAGCTCCCGGTGCTGTATGATTTGGGTGGCAGCTGAAAGCATAGGCCTGGTGGTCCAATCCCTGGTTGCCAAAACTAGCTCCAACTGGAAGGAGACCCTGGGGCAAACCCAGGACATGCTGGAGGGACTATGTCTCTCAGCTGGCCGGGAACACCTGGGGTCCCCCAAGAGGAACTGGAGGAGGTGGCTGGGGAGAGGGAAGTCTGGGCTTCTCTGCTTAGGCTGCTGCCCCAGTGACCCTGACCCAGATAAGTGGAAGATGATGGGTGGATGGATGGATGGATGGATGGATGGATGGAGGTACCAACCCTGCTCCATCCTAGTCATTGTCACCATGTCCTTCAGCAAGACCCACCTTTCTGTGTGATTGAATGTTTGGTGGTGGTTAGAGAGGCAGTTGGTGTGGATTGGCAGCCACTTTTCTGTCAGTCTGCCCCAGGGCAGCGGTGACTACTGTAAGTTTACCACTACCATGTGTGACAGTAGAGTGAATGAATAATGAATTCAGTTTAAAGATCTTTGGGGTGACTTGGGCATCATGAAAAGCACTATACAAATCCAATCCATTATTATTATTATTACTATTATTATTATTATTATTATTATCTTGCAATCGTGAAGAATCCTTAACAAAAATTTCTGGGTTCAGATGACGTTCTGGATTAACCTCCAAAACCTAATCAGCTGTTCCTTATGCCACTTCTGACCGATCCTGAACATTTGAAACATCCAAGTCAAGCTTAGAAGTGTCTGAAATAACATTCCATAATCCAGAGTGTTGGTTCGGTTCAGGTGTCAAAATCTGTCAGCTACCCATCAGTTTCAACCAACACCTCAGGTAGTTTGTTTATGAAATATTACATCAAACTATCAAAGATTTAAACACTAATGATAATAAACCAGCTCTTAGTATTTGCATGACTTCAGGGACAGAAGCCTGTCTATTTTCAGCACATACTATATGTACATCAGATCAAAACATACCCACTCATGAAGTCTCCAAATATGTACATGCCGTTTAGATTGGGGTATTCACAGCCTCTGTAGATATAGCCACCCGTCACCGACTTGCCCATTTTGTGAGGGTATGCATAAATAGGCAGAACGTCATCTACAAAACATGACAGAGATATGTGAGTTTCATCCAAATAACTGAGAAACAGGTTTGAAAATGGTCTTCATTCTGCTTGTAGCCTGTTTATAAACATATTGGCGACAATGGTCAAATGCTGCTTTCCATATATCCTACATTGTGTTCAGATTAGCTGCAGTTTTCAATTAATTTACTCTGATCTCAGTATGTATATACAGCAAAAAAGTTAATTACTGTATTTTCCAAGAACCTGCAACTGGTTTACTCCATCAAAACACAGCAGAAGCTCATTTCCCCGAGCCTGACTGTGGTTCGTGTAAAGGCAGTCAATGTTTTTTGCTTCAAATGAAAACCTGCAGACTCTTAGCTTCCACTAAAACGACCAGTGAAGGTCATTCCCTGTATGCAATCACCACAGCAGAGTATGCCTACCTAGTGAGCTGTTGGCACATAGCTTCTTATCGTAGCAGGAAAAGCCCTCTTTGGCTCTCCAGCCATAGTTCCGACCTTTCTCAATGATGTCAACTTCTTCAAACTTATTCTGACCCACATCTCCACAGAATATTCGGCCTTTGCCTTCATTTGTGCGAGGGTCACCCCGGTCCACAGAGCACCTCCACATATTGCGGACACCGTACGCATAAACCTCAGGTCGGGCCCCTCTCTCGTGGAGGAAGGGGTTGTCTGGAGGGATTCTGTACAATGGGCCTCGGTCGTTGTTGTCTACATCAATGCGAAGGACTTTGCCCAACAGTGCAGACCTACAGTACATGAAGAATCAAGTTACATAAGCTTATTCTGGAGATTCATTATGGATGTCGTTGTGGGTCTTCTTACTTGTTCTGAGCATTTCCATATTTTCCAAATGGGTCTCCTGCCATTCCACCATCTCCAGTGAAAATGTACAAGTAACCGTCATCGGCAAACAGCAGCTGCCCTCCGTTGTGGTTGGATGCGGGTTCATCAATCTCCAAAATAACTCTAAAAGCACAGAAGACAAAGAAGACCAGATTCATGTGTTGCTACTCTCGATGCACACACACCCCTTTTTACCAACCACCAGATTCTGGACCTGGGCTGGTGCCTGTCCTTGATCGGATCATTATGTCATCATAAATGTCATCTAACAATCTCTTCGGTCAGAATTACAGATCTGGGGTAAATTTATCATGACAGAGCCTGGTTTAAAATTATTGGAACAGTCAACCTGCATTGCTGGCTATTATCACCCAACACCAAGTTACCCACACAATGGCCCCATGGAAAGAACTAGTTTGAGATGTGCAGTGGCTCCAAACTGGCCCTAGAAGCTCACTGCTACAAAAGGGGTAATTTTAAATATCACAAACTGATATGGAATGAGGGCTGAGAATATTCGCCCAGTAAACTTAGGCAGCGTGTGGTAAGCTGAATTGAAACTTAAATACTTGATGTCCTTTTCAAACATTAGTAATAACGTTAACTAAACTTAATCAGAAAAAGCAGCATAAATCCCTACAGCTGTGGTCTTGACTACTCTTGAAATAAAATCCAGTCTGTTTGTGCAAAATGAGGCAAGACAAAGTAAAAATGCACCTAAGTCTGTGTTGAGACCAAGAACTTTGAAAATGGTGAGATCAGTCCCAAAGCCAATACTTGTGCACATGCAAAGTAGACACGATACTCCTGCTCAGTCCATACCTACCGCTCAGAGGTGTGATCCACCATATTCATGTCGTTGGATGACACGCGGAACTCACTGATCCTGATCCTCTCATCAAAACCCACCTCCACTGAGTAATACACATACAGTTTCCCATTGTACTTGTACTTGGGGTGGAAGGTCAGTCCTAGAAAGCCCCTCTCATCACCTTCCCATGATGATGTTAACACTGCCTTAGTAATGTTTAAAAAAGGTCTCTCCAGTTTGGACCTGTCAGGAAGGTACGTCCACACCAAGCCCACCTGTTCTGCCACAAAGAACCGATGTGTGCCATCATTGGCGTGGACCATAGCAAGTGGGTTTCGCAGCCCGTTGGCCACTTCTTCCAAGCACAACTGCAGACAGCCATCTGAGTCAGACTGAACTCGACCCAGGTTCTGGGTGAGCTGCTGGTTGCTGAGGAGATGAGGGTAGCAGTAGTCTGCGTCATCTAACTCCAGGTACTGACAGAGACGCCTCTGCTCATCTTTGATTTTGATTACATGTGGATCATCAGACAGGAAGGGGAGGGTGGAGTTGCATTTCCTCCAGAATTGGTTGCAGTAGTCAGGGCACAGGCCAGGGATGGTCCGGATTGGGGTGCTCGGGTCCTCTGCATCAAAGAGGTGGGCTGCATAAGGAGAGCATTCCTAGTCAAACAGAGGAGAGACATAAACAGAAGTACCACAAAAGAAAAAAGGGAAGTTAAAAAGCCCTCAAACTATGATGATCTGAGGGTGCTTGCAGACCCAAAAATTTAATATAACGTGTTTTAAATCAAAGTTCAAGGTTTGTTATGCTGTATACATTTGGTTTCATGCTGCAGTTTTTGGAGCCAACTAATACATCTTGTCATCTTGTCTTGTACAGTGTGTGTGCTGCATCTACCCATACATCACCCTGGTTTCTAGATGGCAGTGTGTCTGACAGTAGAATATGTTTTAACTTCTTCCACCTTCAGTTAGTTGCTGCATTTCTGTTTGTAACTTCTTGTGACTCGTGTGAGATGTTATCCAAACTCTTCAAACAAGGTTTCCACACTGTATGGTGACCGAACAATAGTTCAGTTTGATCCTGGCCAGGACCAGCTGTTTAGGTCACACCATAAACCAGCTGTTTGGGCCACACTGTGATCTGTTGGAAGTTTGTCTCACACCTGCAAATTTGCTTTGAATCTACCTGGAAAGTGCGAAAGTCCAGACCAAATGGGGTAGGTGTGAAGGTACCTCATGTCTCAGTTGAAAAAAATGTCTTGAACAACCTAAGAGCCGTTAGTTATGACGCATTCCATGCATCTACTAACTACATATGCCTAAATGTATGGTGTGTTGTCATCTGGCTGGGCAATAGGCATTCAGGTGACCCTGCACATTTAGCAAAGTATAGTATTAAAAAAAATTGCCTTTATGATCATAATTGCATTGCATCCAGTATGTGCACTACTGGGACTGTCTTTAAAAATGGCACATATGATTGTGATGAGCTCACTTGGTTGGAAAATGCACATATTACTAATTTAGAAGATAAATGACCTTATTGCAGTGGAACCCTGGGTTATGAGTGCTTCGGCACAGAAATTTTTCAGGTTGCAAGGAAGACATTGGGCAAAATTTAGTACCGGCTCACAAGCAAAACTCGGGTTGCGAGTAAATTTTTTCTTTTCTTTTTTTTGCCTTTTTTCACCTGAAAAAGTGCTTTGTTTTGTTTTTTCATCATGGGGCCTAAGAAGGATGCTAGTGGTAAGAAGAAAACCCATAAGATGATCTCGATGCAGGTGAAAGGACATGGGCAGATCTGTCCGCATTTAAAAGTATTTGTGTGATGTATCTTTAAATATTATATTTCCCCAAAAAGTTAAAGAAACTCAACTTTTCCCAACCTCAAAAATACCATCAGAAACAAAATTAACGAAATCAACACAGATACTCTGTCAAAATGAACTTATATTTGCAATGTGAATTCAAAACAAAACCACAAACTCTACTCAGCTGAAGATGGCACACCCATGAACAGTTAATTCAGACATGCAGGACAAATCCCTCTCCTAGTCCCGTCCACCCCCCTGCCTTCCCCCAACAGTCCCGAATCAAGAGTCCGACAACAGTCCACCCAACACAGAGCTCAGGCCTTTTCTATAATTCAATCCCGGGGAGTCCACAGACATGCATGTTGACCACCAAATGGCATCTGCTAGTCAACAAAATATCAACAAAGTAAGGAAAAAAACAAAATAACCATTAATATATTAAAAAATAACAAAATTAGCCAAATGACAGACAAAATCTAAGTAAAATGAACTAAATATTAAACAAAATATCAATAGACAAAACAAAAAACAGCAATAATAGTCAAACAAATATTTAAAAAATAGACACAAAATAGCCACAAAACAATTAATAAAATACAAACACACCTGGGGAAACAAATTACAAAACATCCACAAAATAATTAGACACCTTTTTTTACTCAACTGCTTATGTTGCTGAGTACTTTTACTTGAATCAGTGTGATTATGAAATAACAGTACTTTTACTTGAGTGTTTCTGCGAATATTTTGCCAAGTTGCAAAGTTGACCAACCGAGCAGCATCATCAATGGCGCCCCCATGTGGCAACACACTCAAAATCACATCATCACTGTATCTAATACAGTGGGGTAAATAAGTATTTAGTCAGCCACCAATTGTGCAACTTCTCCCACTTAAAAAGATGACAGAGGCCTGTAATTTTCATCATAACTATGAGAGACAAAATGAGAAAAAAAAAATCCAGAAAATCACATTGTCTGATTTCTAAAGAAATAATTTGTAATTTATGGTGGAAAATAAGTATTTGGTCAATAACAAACATTCATCTCAATACTTTGTTATATACCTTTTGTTGGCAATGACAGAGGTCAAACGTTTTCTGTATAGCTTCACAAGGTTTTCACACAGTGTTGCTGGTATTTTGGCCCATTCCTCCATGCAGATCTCCTCTAGAGCAGTGATGTTTTGAGGCTGTCGCTGGGCAACACAGATTTTCAACTCCCTCCAAAGATTTTCTATGGGGTTGAGATCTGGAGACTGGCTAGGCCACTCCAAGACCTTGAAATGCTTCTTACCAAGCCACTCCTTCGTTGCCCGGGCGATGTGTTTGGGATCATGGTCATGCTGAAAGACCCAACCACGTTTAATCGTAAATACCCTTGCTGATGGAAGGAGGTTTTCACTCAAAATTTCACAATACATGGCCCCATTCATTCTTTTCTTTACACGGATCAGTTGTCCTGGTCCCTTTGCAGAAAAACAGCCCCAAAGCATGATATTTCCACCGCCATGCTTCACAGTAGGTATGGCATTCTTTGGATGCAACTCAGCATTCTTTCTCCTCCAATCATGACAAGTTGAGTTTTTACCAAAAAGTTCTATTTTGGTTTCATATGACATTCTCCCAATCCTCTTCTGGATCCAAATGC
>JAQQAE010023020.1:0-10133 GCA_029823295.1 Pseudamia nigra
CTCTCTTATCTTTTTAAATGGGTGAACTTGCACATTTTTACATTTCCCAATAATTATTGTCCCCACTGTATAGTGAAGTATCAACATGACTGTGGAGCAGGTACACTTGCTACCGTACATACTGTAATGGAGGAGTTTTTATTATAGTTTCGGGTAGAATTCTAATATGTATTTAGGATAAAATATTGTAAGAAGCAGTTTTTTAAATGTATTGACTGGTGAGTGTTGGTACAGTGGTGCAGTGGTTAGCACCAGCGCCTCACACCAACAGGGTCCTAGGTTTGATCTGTAGACTGTATATATTAGTGGACAAAGTGGTGTCACCCACTGGTTTCTGAAGGACCATTCTGAAGCTTCCTGGATTACATTTTGGAGCCAAAAACAGCAAGTGACCATATTTGATGAATGGCAGTGTCAGGGGACTTATGGGTAAGCTAATGCTAACTGCTAGCTTAAAGCTTCACTAAGCATTGCCAAACAATGTCATATTATGGTGTTGTTAGCGTAAACACTTACCCACAACTATAGTCGAGCGTGTCTCGAGGGTCCAAATAAAATGTTTGAGACCATGATGACTCATGACAAAAATATATTCACTTAGTATTTTCAAAGAGAAGTCCAATGTAACTCTATGGGAGTCAGTGCTTCTTGGAGCCCACTGAACGATGACCAATGGCGGTATTACAACTTTAAGTTACTTCCACATCTGTCTCATTGTACAGCCCTGGTTATTGCCCACTGGTTCAATCCCAGCAGATCTTTTCTCTGTGGAGTTTGTATGTTCTCCCTGTGTCTGTGTGGGTTTTCTACAGGTACAAAAACATGCACTAGTGTTAGGTTAATTGCTCACTCTAAATTGCCCATAGGTATTAACTGTGAGTGTGAGCGGTTGTCTGTCTCTATATGTCAGCCCTGCAATGAACTGGGAACTCACCCAGGGTGTGCCCCATCTTCAGACCAAGCCAGCTAGGAGGGGCTCCAGCCCCCCTACCCTTGGAAGGAATAAGGGATAGAAAATGCGTGAATGAACTGGTGAGTGCATTTATAAAATACAGAGTAGTTTGCAGTCCTATTAGTTCACTGTTTCCTACAGTCACAGTCATTGATTTGATTCCCTCTCGTCATTTCATGTGACACATTTAAGACAAAGCCAGAAACTGTGATATTTTGGTCTCTATTTCTGTATTTATGCTTTGTGACTTTACAAATAATTTTTCAGATATCTATACATTTCACATATTCATTTAATGAAGCAATAAAAATTAAGCTGTCCTTTAAATTAGTTAATATTGTCTATTACTGGTAAAAAGGTGTTTGGTGTTGAAGTGTGAAACACAAAATTGCACTAAAACTTCATTATGTAAAACTGTGAATTTGATATGGCATAATTATCTTAATAAATATAAGATAAAGCTGACAGGAATCACTGCTAGAAAACAAAAGATCTTTGTGGGCTCACTATCTTGCAAGAGACAGGCCACTGCTGTTATTTTTATCTAATGGCATATAATAGCTTATAAATGATTTATAAAGTATTTACAACCTAATTAATAATCCATGTATACATTCTTTGTAAGGGTTTTCTTACTATAAGGTGATGTCCATTTGGTTTAAATGCTGCAGTTCAGTCACACACACATATGCCCACGTGATGTTAGGAAACATTCACACAAACACTCACAGGTTCAGACAATGAAAGGATTCATAAATTCATGCATATTTTTATGCCCAAATGCTGAACTCACACACACATGCACCCAAAATCCAACCCAACAGGCATACAGAGGCGATGTACCCAAATTAATTTTGACAAGTAAATTGCCACTTCCTCTTAGTTTTTCCCTAAAAGCTGCATTTAACAAGGAACATGTAATTCACTGACATTTTACAAATATTATATCGTTCGTATTTAGTGCCCCCCAGCAGCACACACACATAACCCAAACAGACACAAGCACAGGCACTGTGCTGCTTCCACTTTGTGCCTGTCTCACTCCAAGTCACTGATCTCTTGCCAGCCGAGACTGGATTGTCCCATGATGTCAGAAAACCTGGCCTCTGCCACCAGCTTCACATCAGATGTCTCCCTCATTCAAAACACTGTGTCCTGCTGCAGAGGAGGTAGGGCTGCAACCTCCCCAGGAATCGTTCTAATATGATTATCCTGGCTCCATGTCTGTAGAGAACATTTTGTCACAGTACAGCAGAGTCATTCCAAAATGCACTTTGGTCCTTTAACAATCATCCAAGGTGACTGTTGAGAAGGAGGCACAGAGATTTAATGTTCAACAAGGAAAAGAGAAGGAAAGTAAGAGAATGCAGACCTCCACTTAGACCAAGAGTCCACTCTTCTTCTTGTCACAATGTCATTAAAATACAAACACGCCACAAATTGTGGCCTGTGTTTTCTTCTGCATAGTCAGTTGGTCCGACTGGTTACTTTAACTGCTGTTAGGTCTTAGTAATAAGTTGTCATTTGGCAGATAGATATTTTACTAAGCTGTAATTATGCTTGGACACTACAGTGTTAAAGCAAAGTGAAAAACAATTCCAGGCTCTACAACTTTTATGGATCTGCTCCAAAATTGAAGTGGTTCACTCTTGTCCATACCTCATCCTTCCACCAGCTTTTATAGAAATCAGTTTTGCACAATCCTGCTGACAGACAAACAAATGGGAGTGATCATATAACTCCCCTGGCAGGGATAAAAAGACGATACTTGAAACATGAAATCACCTTGGATTTTTGACAGAAAAACAATTAATGTGTTTTTCACATTTTATAATGAAAATATAACTATGTTGAAAAACAAACCTTATGTAAAATGTCTGTCTGAAAACCAATAAGATGCATTATATTGAGGTCATCTATCATCAGGTGGAACACAGTTTCTCTTCATGCTCAGTTTCAGTGCTGCTGTTAAGTTGAAAAGGAATGCTGAGACCTTTAAATATCTCTATCTATGACAACCTTTTCCTCTGAGACTTCTAGCTGGACATTCTCCCACATGTTAGGGCTTATTTCCAGCTGCTATTATTGTACTTGAAATAAAAATGACAGCTGTTTTCCCCTGAGATGGGAGTCTCTTCACCAAAGACCTTTCTGTGACTTTCTTCCAGGACGGTCTCATTCTTAAAGGTGTTGACAATCAAAAAAAGGATGAAAAAAATCTCAGATTGAGCCTTCTTGAATCATCCTTGTGGTCAGTACGGGGCCTCCTGTGCCTGTAGAAATCTGGAGACAGCCCTGGAATACACTGCTGAGCTCAGTCCAAAAACAGTCACTCAATCACATTCACTTTCCCATCCAAATTTCTTGGCTTCCCCTGCAGAGTCTGTCAAAGTCCACAAACATAGCTACCATTAACCTCAACGCAGAGACCAATGAGGCTTGGCTGTATGTTACCTCAGTGGTACAAAAAGTCCAAAAGAGTGATTCGCCTTGGTGTCGAATGGCTTGAATCAGGACTCGCCTTGAGTTGAAGAGTCGAGGACAACACCTGGCCCGGACAAAGCTGGCATGTGCAGGGACATCTGAAGGAATCATTAACTGTCAGTCGACCCATAAAAAACAGAGACAGATCAAGAATTTCAGATTCAGCCTCTGTGGATCCTTAATAAGCAGAAAAGATACTGTGGGAGATTGCTTTGCCAATAAACTGTGGTTTTATTTCTATCAGAGGCCCTATTACTGTCATTATTCTTAAATGCTTTTTTCCATTATATATTGCAAGCATGAATTACTTGTGCAAACCTGCCTGTTGGAAATAACGTCCCCCATTTGGAGCATGTAATATTCATACATGGAGATGACAGACTTAATAACACAATAGAATTAAACTTTACAGCTATGGTTTTATTTTAACTCAGGACCTGAAAGTGAAATGTGATGTCACATTATGAGCTGCCATATCTGCATAGGATAGCAAGTTAGTGTATCTTTAAATGTAAAAGATAATAATGTGTACAAATGAAGACGGAACTGTGATTATAAAAATAAATAAGCACTGGATCAATGAAAAGTAAGAATTCAACTCACAACTTAAAGAAAAAATTACAACAATGACCAAAATAATCAACAATATGAATTAAAAGTCATCAAAATGTGAACAAAATAGTCAAATGGATGAATTAGCAACAGAATGAACAAACAACAAAATTGACAAAAATAAACCACAAAATTAATGAAACCAATGGAAGTGATCAACAAAATGTACAAAAGTGAACAAAAAGTAAAAACAAAATTAAGAATGAATGAAATAATTAAAAAAAATGAACACAACACGGACCCAAATATCAAAATTAAAGATGACAGTATATTAAAAAAAACAAAATGGGAATAAAGTACATTAAAAAATGAGCAAAGAAATGAACAAAACAAAAATGTGAACAAAGTAAACCATAAAACATACACAGCCCAACAGAATTATTAAAATAGCAAATGATTATTAAAATTGACAAATCAGCAACAAAAATGAACAACATGAACAAACTAAACCACAAAAAACAAAACCTCAGAAGAATGAAAAAAAAACCAAAAATGACCACACAAGAAACAAGATAGAAAAATTAATTATGCACAAAATGATCAGCCAAATATACAAAATAGGAATAAAGTATTCTATTCTATTTGTATAGCATGGAATTAAGCTGGGTAATCTGGTCATTTGTGGTCATTTGGTTCTCCATAAGATTTCTGAAGAGTCAGTCGTGCTGTCCAAGGATCACCCCCTGGTTGGAAACGGCTCTGGTTATGGGATCCTTGTCTGCTGGGTTCATTTCTTCTTGGCCAGTTCGTACTGTCACAGTTCTCACTGGACCCAAAAACAGAGGACAGCAGGTAGAGTTGGTAAGGTTTATTACAATGGTGAAGTAAGTATGACTCTAGCTTTACAGGCAGACTGGCAGGCAGGCAGGCAGGCAACTGGACCGAAGAGCAGGTAATGGGAGATGGCACCTGAACACAGGAGGTGGTAAGTGAAATATCAAATGCTGAGCCACTGGTCACTAACAGGTAGTTGAGTAACAATGAACTGGCGAGGAGCAGCAGAAGAACCACATAATCAATAAAATGGAGAAATCACCAACTAAATTATCAACAAAATGACCAAAAAGGGAAGAAAAATTAACAGCTTAATCAACAAAGTGGGGAAAAACTAAACTGGATGTTATTGTTACGTGTTGCATAAAACAGCTGCTTCCACATCACTTTGTGAATTTTTTGTAAATATCAGATCTGGTTTAATATCTGCTATGAAATATTGTCATAGCTGGTTGCAGAATATTGTTTCATGAGTTAAAGTATTTAGCTTTAATGTGTAACAATAGCAGGTCAGCTCTGGTAGAAGCCTGTTTATCTTCATGACATACAGTGGAGTCAAAGTCTGACAAATCTGAGCGTTTGAGACCGTGTATAGAACAATAAAGCAGAGTAGGGGACTTAGCTTTATTTACACAACTGCAGACAAGTTACAAGTGAAATATATTCTCTTATTAATGAGGCCTTTGGCAGGAGCAGCTGCTCAGATCATGTTTGTGGTCTTTCAGCAACAAGATGATCTCTCTAAACAATAGATCTACTGCTGGAGAGTGCAGGCATTATGAATATGTGCCTTGTTTACTTTGTGTTCGTTTCAAAAGACAGATTATGTATGACACAGGATGACATAATCTGTTTATGAAATATCAAAGAATTAAGCCGTAGAGCGGTGAGTTCATTCATCTTATCACAGTGAGCTCTGCATATGGTCACAGTGTGAGAGCTGTCCACTTTTCATAGTGCAGTACAGCTATTATCTCTACGCGCTTTGTCATTCTAATGGCTGCAGAAGACACAGATGAATAAGCTGGGCGGCAGACCTGGGATTCTCACTGCCAACTTGGATGTTAATGGAGGCTTGTGAAGATGGATCTCATGCTTTGGCCCTCACAAATGGCTCGCAGAAGGATATCAAATAGCTGATAGGGGAAAACTGGAAGAATGCAAGCCAAGGAATTGCTCTTTTTGCCAACTAAATATGTAATGTACAGTCACGTAGATGACAAACAGATATGGTCAGTATGAAAAATTGGATAGGGATGAAAGTACGTGTTCTTTATCTGTACATATGGATTGCCAAGTTACTGGCCAGTTCATAATCTGTGCTTCTTTAATGGATATATATTGGCGAAATGAGTCAAAGTCCATAATCAAGTGAGCCAGCTGTCATAATTTCCCTTGACCGTTCCAAAATGCACCCATTTCATCAGCATTTATAGGCAATCATGTTTATGCTATCATATATTTCCCCTGAGTCAAATCTTACCACACGTTCAACAATGGACAAAACTGAACAAAACAATCCAAAATAAACAAAATAAACACAGAAAAGATGGAAACTAGGAAGTTAAGTTTTCTGAACCTCAGAACAAAATATGAACAAAATTACTAAATAAACAAACTAAGCAAGAAAATGCCCAAAAATGAACCAAAGAACCAGGAAAACGATGAAAAATAATCAGAATAGTCCAAATACAAATATAATAATGAAGTAAAATGAGCTTTATTTAGAAAATAAGCAACAAAGTGAACAAAATAATCAAGAAAACAACAGTGAACAACAACAAAATGAACAAAATGAGCAAAACCGTCAAGAAAATAAATAAAAATTAATAGTACACTCAGGAAAATGGACACAAATTAAGAAAATAATCAAGACAATGCACAAGAATGAAGAAAATAATCAGAAAAATCATGAAAAACATACAAAATACACAAGAATACTAGCAAAATAATGAAGACAGTGAACAAAACTAATAGAAATGGTTAAGAAAACAATGAGACAGACAAAATGAGCCAAAATAAGAAACAAAATAAGTAAAAACAAATTAAACAATCAAAAAAATGAGCAAGAATGAACAAAATAAGCAAGAAATTTAGTAAGATGGAGCAAGATGATCAGGAAAGTTAATAAAAATGATAAAGACAACAATAATATAAACAAAATGAGCATAAATGAGCAACAAAATGAATAAAAAAATATACCAAATAATCAAGATATATTAACAAAAATGAAGGAAATAAGAAACAGTATGTCCATAGGCATGAATGTGAGTGTGATGGTTCGCTCAAGTCAGCTGGGATAAGCTCGAGCACCCCCCGACCCCCACCCCCCGACCTTCACGAGGATTATGGGCTAGAAAATGGATGGATGGACAAAATAATCAAGTAAATGGATAAAAATGAACAACAATTAAGAAAGTAATCAAGACAATGCACAGAACTGAATAAAACAGTCAAGAAACTGAAGAAAATAAACAAGTGAATGAAACGGATGAAGTGACAAAACAAAGATAAAATGAGTAAAGCAGGTGATTTTAACGTATTTAGCTTTTCTCTGATGTACTGTTGTGAACAAAAGTCAAATCAAAATTAACTAAACCTTCTAAAAATCAACATAAATGAACAAAATAATCAAGAAAATGAAATTAACCAACCATTACTTATTGAAGCAGGCTTTTAAGGGACAGAGAGCTGCATATCATCTGAAGGAAAGAGATTTAATGTGTGGGATAAAACCCCCATCCCCCTGATATCGACATCTACGGATGGAAAGTAACAGAAATGAATACAACAATTAACAGAAAAGCACTTCAACAAAATGAACCAAATAGTCATCAAATATATCAAAAATTGACCAAATAATCAATAAAAGGAGCAAATAAAAAAACAAAATGATCAATTAAATGGACAAATGACTAAATCACATGCATGCCTGTTGTTGAAATTTACTTCGAGGTATTCAAAAATGCATCTCCTTCATCCTGTCTGTTTAAATCATGGTCTCTTCAGCTTTTAAGAGGTCGTGAAAAAATGTACCGCAAGAATTCCAATGGCATTCCTTTCCCCACAAGCAAATGTTTCCTCATGCAATAAGATACATAATACATATGGCAGACAAAAACTGAACAAAACAGTCATTAAGACAAACAAAATGAACAAAAAATACTCCCTTATAATGAATATGAACAAAAAAAAAACCTCAACAAAACAGACACAAATGAGGAAAATAATCAATACAGTCTGCAGAAAATGAGCAAAAATATAATGAACACAATGGACAAATGAGTACATTTCCAATCAAGTATGCCAGCTGTCAACGTGTCCCTTGAAGCACTCTGGAAGATGTCACTTCATGTCCATTTCAATCTCTTCAGTTTTAAAGATGCTGTAAAAAATATGTATAGTACAGTACCTCAAGGGTCCTGCTGACATTCCCCTCTACACAGGCACATTTCACCACATGTCATATGATGCACAAGTCTCATAAGCCAGTCAACTGTGAAACTTATGGAAATGTAAAAAAAAAAACACTAATAATGCAACAAAATGAATAAAGAATGAACAATAATCAATAAGATGAACACAAATTATTATTAATTATGCACAAAATAATCAACAAAATGAACAAAACCAAAAGAAACCCCTAATAAAATCAAAACAAAATTAACGAAGGTGAACAAAACAATGATTACAATGGACAAGTCATTGATAAAATGTACAAAAATCAAAAAATAAACCAAGATATTAACAAAATATGAACAAAATAATCAACAATATGAACAAAAATTGAATAAAATGAACTACATAATGAGCAAAAAAAAGAACAAAAATATGAACAAAATAAACAAATGCAAACCTCTACCTGCTCCTTCTGAGTACCAATGTACAGTATTTACCTCCTCCAGGTATGTTTTATATAGACTATTGCTCAATAATTAAATTAAATTAAATTAATCATGCAAAAAAGTAACCAACAAAATGAACAAAAAGTACTAAAATAAACAAAATTATCAGCAAAATCAATAATAATGAACAGATAATCAAAAAAATGAATAAAAGTGAACAGGATAATTAACAAAATGAATAAAAATGAAAAGAATAATCAAAAAATGATTTAAAAATAATAGGATTATCCGAAAAATGAATAAAAATGAAAAAATAATCAACAAAATGAATAAAAATGAACAGTATAATCAACAAAATGCCAGGTGGAAAAATGCCAATTAATAATACCCAATTAAAATGTACTTGGCTTGTGTTTGTTTGTAGACAGTATAAACAGAAGATAATTGATGTTTTGCCTGGTCACCATGCTTTTATTTAGAAATATACAGCCATTCCTCAGTTTTGTGTCTGCAACATGTTCCAAAATGGATCAGCCAGGGGCGATATTGGGGTTAAAAATAAGTCACAGTCATTCAAAAACAGTGTGATTTGAAACAGCTGATGTGAAAAGGTGATGATCCGCTCATGATTTAGTACAAAAAGTGCTTCCTAGAAGAGGATTAGAGCTTTAGAAGTAGAGATGGACTTTTTATTAAATGCATAAGAAATGTTTACAAAATAACAATCTTCAAAGAAACATAGGAAGGCATGTGGATATTTCACACACTACTTAACACTCTGTGATACACCCAGTTTTATGGGCTCCTTTAACTCACATAATGTGTGAGATATCCAAATCCTTTCTTTGAAGAATTCAGTTTTTATACATTTCATTACTTTTATCATACATTTACCATCTTTGCTCCTGAAGCTCTAAACCTCTTTTTGGCTGTTTTTTGTACCAAATCATGTTTAATTTGACCTTTTCACATCAACTGTTTCAAATCCCATTATTACCTCCACCAGTGTCTCTTGGTTTGTTTGTCTGTTAGCAGGATTACACAAAAACTACTGACCTGATTTCCACGAAATTTGGAGAAAGGGTAGAGCTTGAGTCAAGGAAGAATCCATAACTTTATCCAGTTAAAGGGGTGGATCCAGGATTTTTTTATATATCACTTTCTATACTGTTGAATTATTTTCAGTAACTTATGCATGGATGTTGAAAAAAAAATAATTCAGGGATATTTAGGAGGGGGCACCTATGTTTACCTTGAATTTTGTGATCCGAGGTTTTCGTAATCCAAGATTATCTCTAGATGCTTCACAATTCAAGGGTGAAGCCTGTAAAGACCAAAGACCATTGAGCAAACATAACAAAACGAAACAGTGTGTGTTTGTGTGTGTGGGTGTGTGTGTGTGTGTGTGTGTGTGTGTGTGTGTGTGTGTGTGTGTGTGTGTCCTGCTTCTGGATTTTGTGCCCTGG
>JAQQAE010023021.1:0-10133 GCA_029823295.1 Pseudamia nigra
GACAACTTAAACCAAAAGTGGGTTTAGCTCTGGAGACATAATGAAACAACTGCAGGTGAAATAAATCACAAGCTGGAAAGACAACTACAGGTATATTCCTGATGTGGCAGGGTTTTGCCTTGATTTTTAATGGCCTTAGGTATTGCTTGGGTGCAGACATTTTCCCTGTGTTTCAGTGGTGCATGGGTGTATAGCATGAAGGCCCACCACCATAAAAAGGTCTGTTTTTTCAATTTAAAAATATACATATAATTTAGAATAATTTGGAGCCATCTTTATTATCATATCATGAATAAAACTTGCAAAAAGCATCCAAAAAGCTTGCTAAATAAGACTAAGATGAATCAACTGCAATTGACGTTGGAAAAGTCATAGAATTAGTTAATGACCTCCACAATGGTGAATTAGGTTTAGGTGGTACCCAAAACTGCTTGGGGGGTGTACCTAAGCCTTCCAAAACAGCAGAAAAAACACTGTCCAGAAATTTAAAAATTACATTCCTTACTTTTTCTAATATGTTTCCATACTGCACAGGATGCCTGCCCTCCTTTAAACACAACTGCTGGTGTTTCAGATGCAGATACATATATATTAGTTGATATCAGCAACTATTTAAATGTATCTAAGGCAATGTTAAACAATGTCAGTTCTACAGCTGCAGTATGTGTGGGAGGTTCTTTGACTCTAACCTCTAGATATGCGGTCTCCTATACAAAGGTGGAGGGTGAAATATGTGTCCAGCAGCGGGGATCCATTCTTGTTGACAATGTTTCTGGCTGCAATGCTCCGGAGATGACGCAATCGTCTCTGATTAGAAGAAAAATACAAAAACAGATGAAGTTACAGAGTGAGGAAAGACAACAGCCATCAGAGCTGTTTTATTCAGATTCTGATCATGTGATGGTTTTGCAAATACTCATATCTTTAGGCTGTCTGAACACTGGATGCCAAAGAAAATAAAAGGAGATCTCCTATGTAGTGAGATCGATCAAGTATCACAGTGTCCATGTCCCATAATAGTATTTAATATTCATGCATGGAGGTTAACACGTTAACAATGACACTGCTGTATGTCAGCAGTTCACATAACAGTGCCATGACATCTTCATGCTAAAGTTAAGTAGCCAGTTAACTTGTGAGCCATGATCAGTCATGACACTCACGTGAGACTCTACCTCCACAATAATATATCACACCATCACACATGTGCCATAACAATAAAGCCATTATTTATAAGCATGTGGTCTCGCAAGCAAACACTCAGCACAAGTCAGTCCACTGTGCATGATTAACTTGTACATCAATCCAGTGACATTTTAAATGATTGTCTGAATAATTGAACTCAAACATCCATGCAAAGCACACCCTCCATTTATGAGAAAAGTAGTTCTATAAAAGAAGAAAACCCAAAAGGTGCTTAGATCTATTACGTATATAGGGGTGTGGATTGGTTATGTTACTGCTTCAGGGAAAGGCACTGGCACAACGTGTTCCTTTACCAGCAGCCTCCCTCCTGCAGCCATACTGGGACTAAATCTAAGTCATGGGATTCCCTTTAAGGTTAAGGGCCTCAGAAAAAACAAAAACACTGATTGTGCCTTAAGGGACTTTTACACACACCCCCCTTAAAATGTGAGTGTGCATTTCTGAATGAGCTAAT
Organism: Pseudamia nigra; assembly: GCA_029823295.1. Classification (NCBI taxonomy): domain Eukaryota; kingdom Metazoa; phylum Chordata; class Actinopteri; order Kurtiformes; family Apogonidae; genus Pseudamia; species Pseudamia nigra. Next base: position 1,661 of record JAQQAE010023021.1, read on the forward strand.
GTGGAACATAGACAGAGTGAAATTGTTGTAAGGTATGATATTTCTGCAGTGGGTTGGGCTTTCCAAAAATGAAACTCCACTAATTTACCGTAAGAGTCCTAAAGTAGGAACAAAATATTCAAAAGATCAAAGTTAGAATCACTGTAATGTTAACTACATGTAATAAATATAAATAAAGTCTGATAGGTCGTATGTGACACATTTATAAATGGAACAAAATGATTTCAAGGTGGTCACAAGTTTTCTGCTCAGCATCTGTAGGATATGAGCACAGACTACCATTTCTATACAGACTGTTATGGAAAAGGAATTCAAACCCCTGGCTGATAATAGTTAAAGAAATACAAGCAAAGCTGCATTTTGGAGAGACATGCATTTTTTTCAAAACCGAGATCAAATTCAGGGACAATTTGTTCTTTAATTAATGAGCCCGGAAAAATATAATGTAAAAATGGCAGAAGCTGCTGTTTAGAAGAAATAGATTCTCTACACTCTGCATCATTTTAGGCTTTTTGTTTGTGATGCTGTAAGCTCAGCCTTCACACTGGAGATTTAAAACGAACGCCTATGATAAATGAGTGCTTCAGAATCCTAAGTAAAGTAGAATAAAATAGACTCTCCTTGTAGCCTCCCACACTGATTCACCTCCACTTGATTCAACTGAGTAATGCAAATGCTGAGTAATGCTACTTAGGCAATTGTATTTTGAAGGTGAAAAAAAAATTTTAAAAAATCAAAAGGGTAAATTTTATCAGTAACAGTAAATCAACCTGTGAAGCTTGTATTTCAAGCATTCAGTTGTCAACAACATGGATGTCAACATCAGCTTTCAATTAGTGGAACTTCAAATTATTTTATCAACAAAATGACCATGCAGCAAATAATGACAGCCTTGATTACCATTGCACTATCCGAGAGGGAAAAGCTTATTCCTGTGAGGTAGCACATGAAAATATATCAATTAATAAACAACTAAAAGTTACAAGTAACTTGACAAAAGAATGACAGTTTTCAATATTTAGAATATACATCACCATGTGTGTCTTACAGTGGCAGCAGAGAACTCAAGAAATAAAATCTCATGCTCAGATTGTAGTTATTTTGGTTTGGCTTGCATTGCGCAATAAATCATCAGCAGTGAAATATGTTGTCTCATTCTATCAGCAATTACAGTGAAATGATATAGATATAATAAATGAACAAAACTGTTTACAATGAATGGACAATGTTGCTATCTATATTATATCATCTGTATGCATTTAGCAAGTGCATGAAGAAAACACTCGCTGGTTTTAAGCTTGCATGAATATAAATTGTCTTAATTGACTACTGAGTAACTGTTAAAGTTTTCATTGTAAAATGAACAACATTGAGAAAATCAATTTCTTTCATTTAGATTGTTTGTGGTGCACATGTAAGAAATAACTATAACCAACAACAAAAAATAACCAAACTTTCAAGATACATACTGTACAGTAATGTGCAGATGTCTTAAGCCACCTTGGGTTTGTTGTTTTATCTTGTTTATGACCATACCCTGTACAAAAATGAATTTACTTTATGCAAAAAATCAGTATGGGATAGAACTTGCAAATATCCACCTTTACCTTTTTGTTTCTGTAGGACTGTAAATAAAATACAGTAAATACTGTATGTGCACAGTAAAAACAGGTAAAAATCAAAAGGAAATGGCTTAAACTTCTATTCCTGTGACAAAATATGTGCTGCATGAAATCTGGTGTAAGTCACTAGATCTCAGATTTTCTGCCCCAAAAACTTAGATGTGGAAAGACTGAAATGTTTGTTTATATATTTCTTCTGTATTGTGGTTCCATAATGATTGAGAAATGCATGTGTATGGTCATTGCAAATCCTAAAGTGGCAAGAGACTTTTGTACAGCACTGTATAAATATCCAGATCTATAACATTGAATGTCTAACAGGGACTACGAAGATGTATATACTTAACAAAGCCGCATTTGTGCTGTAATCGCGACTCACAGTTTTATTCATTTTTAGTATAAAACACTATAATCAGGACAACTTGATGGGTTTTTTTTTTTCAGGTTCATGAAACTCAGGACTGGTCAAGTTTTATTTACAAAATGATTATTTCATTGCAACAGTAATATTATTATAACCCATGATCCAGTGCAATATGGATCATTTGCTCCAGATGTTTTGCTATGATGTATCAAAAGTTAGTAACATAAAGAAAGACAGAAACTCCAGCAGCAATTCCTGAGTATAAGCTTCAGAGGACAAGTTTATGTTTTGTGCAGATTTGATCGACTTGAGGTTAGCTCCTCAAGTTACACAATATTATTATGATTTTCAACCAATTTTTCACTACAGGATTATGCAGGTACAGTTCAAAATGACAGGTGTGCCTATAGTGTATGTTTATACCCATACAGCGGACTGTCTCATTAGGGGATAAATACACTGTTAAGCTGTCAGCTAACTACCTCACTTTCCCAGTCAATGAATGAATGGCTGGATGATACACGCAGTACCTAAGAGGCAGCTGTCCTTAGCTCAAATGAAACTCGTTCATGGAATAGACCTTTGGAAAAAAAAACAAAAAGTCCACAAATCGGCGGCGGAACATGACACAGATTTAAAGTCCAGTTCACCTGCGCACTGACCCAAGGGAACGTTACTGTTAGCATAAGGAAGGTAGCCTCATTCACAACTGCCTTGTTACATCAGTGACACTGTCAAAATACTCTATAGATATAGAATACATTAATAAGTGCTCGGTAATGATGAACTCTAAACCAGCTCGCTGGTTGTATATCGGATATTTTAAGTAAGCTAACCAACTGCAAGCTAGCAGATGCTAGGCTAACTAGCTCGTGTGACAGGCCTGCCGTGTTTCTCCAGGCGGTGAAGTAAGACATAACACACAAGTTTTTCCCGAGTGTCTGTGGAAACAGTCGGCGTGAGCCTGAGCCCAGAGGCGTTGCGTTTACCTGCTGAGATGTGAGTTCGACATGTAAGGCTCGAGAAGATGATGCTCCAGAGTTGGTGACAGAGGCGGCGGGGATGGAGAGAACCCGACCGGTGATGGAGTTCATCCTCCCGTCGGCATCTAACGGGTTCCCCTCATTCAACACAACAGTCCATGCCTGACGTCCAGGATAGCCGGCGTAACGTTAACTAAGCTCCGGGCATCCAACACGGCCACGCAGAAAAGCGCTCCAGCAGCTGTCAGCGAACCGACGGCACGTAAACAAAGTAAGGCTATTTTGTTACACTTGGTTCGGAAATCCGTCTCCGGGTGGGAGGAGCAACAACCAGGAAGCTAATTGGCTCAAAAGAATGCTCGTCACACATAGGCGGTCTCTGCTGCGAACAGAACGCGTTTCTATTGGTTTACGTATCTGTTTATCACCCGGGAAGGGGTGGGCATTGGTTGAAAATCTGTCAAACCTGCAAAATAGAAGGAAGTTTCATAGCCCAGCGTGAAATGCAGGTGACAGTTGAAAGGGTGACAGTCGGACGTTCTCTTACTTGCAAATGTCACTGATAAAAATACAATAAAAAAGCGAAATAGCATAGTCAACCTCGTATTGTGTTGGCCGTAGATGTTATTAGTCATTGACTTCTATAATACATTAATTAAACAAAAGACAAATGCACTGTAACTGAGTATTCAGGCACTGCACTCAAAGGAAGTACCTCCCATTTGTAGTTTTATTTTGCTTCGCTCAGATGCAGATACAGTATTGCACTTGGTAATACATTTTTATTTGTCTGACAGCTTTACATACGTTTCAAAAAAAAAAATTATCTAATGCATGTCCAGTGAAAATTATTCATCACCAATATATGTTGATTTGTAGTGTCTGAAGCTCAAAATAAGTATTTTATATGGGTTGAGAACAACCCTTCAAAACTGCTCTTGTATTAGATGTAAATGCATTGCCTTAAGGCTGAAAACAGGCCTATTTTCAGAGCTGATGAAAAGTTGGCATAATTTTAAAGACTATGATGCTGTATATTAAACTAAATAACTGCACATAAAGTACTTTAATGTTAAATGGTAAAATGAAACATTAATCCAGTAGTAAAATGAAGCCAACAACATAATATAACTGTACAACACACAATAAGGTGCATTTTATCCCACATTAGTTACTTTTAGTTAATGTTTTAAGTGCATTTACTGATTATATTTACACATTTTGACATAAGTTAGATTTTGAACGCAGAACCTTCATTTTTCACAGCTTTGTATTGGTACTTTTTTTCCAAAAAAGGCTCTCAGCACTTTCAAAACACTTATAATATGGCCCGTGCATGACCAAAGCATATGCATGTGCAATTTTCTGCACCAGACCTTGTCTGTATTGATCTTTCCTGCTGGAAAAGCTCACAGTATGTGTAAAATCTGGATGTCCTTGGTCAACAGAACACTGCAGTTTATTCAGACACCACTAGGAGGCAGCATTGGCCACAGAAATGAGCTCTTCCTGCTCCCTTAGAGGTCATTGCACTTCAAATAACCAAACATATTGATTTCTACATCTAGAAAAACACTTGCAATGTCATAAACTGGCTGCATATTATGCTCTTTTGAGTAATTAGTATTTAAAAAGAAGCTTTAACAGATACAACCCAAAGAGCCATTTTTAGACCTAAAGTAAAAATACATGGATGATTGATGAGCCACAAAATATCTGACACCTTTATGAACCACTTGACATACTGTATGAGGCAAATTTTAGCCAGCAACATGTTTTATTGTTTATTATTTTAATCTGTAAATTGATTTTGTTTATTTTTATTCATTTTTGTTCAATTAATGCACGATTTTGTACATTATTGCTCATTTTATTGATTATTTTTGCTCTTTTTGATTATTTTGTGCATGTTTGTTCAGTTTCATTATTATTGTGTTTAGGCTGTGGATTATTTAGTTCAATTTGGACTTAATCCTGTTCACTATTTTGCTTATTTTTGTTCAGTTTTTGTTTTTGTTTATTCACCTTGTTCATTTGTTATTCATTTCCATGAAGCTGTTTTACTATTTTTGTCATTTTTCTTCAGTTTTCTTATTATTTTGTTTATGCTGTAGGTTATTTTCTTCAGTTTTCTTAATCTTGTTCATTATTTTTGCTTATTTTGGTCATTTACAAGATTACTTTGTTAATTCTGCTGTTTTTTTCATAACCGCTAAATCCTGCAGAGGAAACCTGAAATTTTAGGCGTGAATATTTTGTGACAAATCAAACCTCAGAACATACAAGCTGAGGAGGACAACTATGTATTGCTCAATAATATTAACCCTTTCATGCATGAATTATTTAAAAAGTTTGGTTATGATATTTTCAGCCCAGTGATATTTCCAGGAAATCTTCAAAATAATGTCACTTATTTTGAGCAATGTAGTGTTTTAAAATTGTTAATTTATGTCTATCAGGGCAGGTTGGTTTAGTGAAAAATAATCATAATTATGCCTTTATGATAATGTATTGTGATAATGTACAAAAATGCTTCAACTACAAAATTTTGCAGTTTTGGTCTTTGCTGTTTTTGTTCATTATTTAAAGAATTTTCTCAACTGGTTTATTTTTGTTCTTTTTTTTCCTTGTTGCATCTAATTTGGTTTATTTACTTGACTTTGTTCATTTTTTTCTTTTTTTTTCCTTCCTTGGTAATGTCTTGTTTTGCTTATTTTATTTTTCTTGTTTTCATTTTTGTTCATTTTTCTTCTTTTTTGCCTCTAATTTGCTTAATTTTCAATTGTTTTATTCATTTTTCATCTGATTTTATTAGTTTTTTTTGCTTGTTTTGTTCATTGTGTTTGTGGTTTTGTTCATCTGTTTTAATTCTTTGAAAATTTTAATTTTTCTTCTCATTTTCTTTACTTTTTCTTCATTTTTTAATTGTTTTGGTAATTTTTCATCTGTTTTTAGTTCACTTTTATTGATTTTCTGTACTATTTTGTACCTTCTACTTCACATGTTGCTTCTTTTTCCTTATTGCTTTGCTTTTTTGCCTTAATTTTGTAAATTACTATAAATTTAATGTCACACCTTGTTCCTGTCCAGTGTTGTGAGCACCATGCATGAAAGGGTTAAGCACTGTTTTCACACTGTGAGAATTAGTGTAAATTCAGATAAAGAGGCTGGGGGGAGGTTTTTAGCCTCTAAATCCTCTGGGTAAATTTGAATTTTCTGTGTTTTGGCAAATTGTTAATGCATCGATTTGTGCAGTTAATGTACACGTTTGTGAAGGGCAGCTGTGGCTCAGGGTGTAGAGCAGGTCATTCAGGTTGATGGTTCAATCCTCGGCTTCTCATGTCAGCAGGCCATAGTGTCCTTGAGCAAGACACTGAACCCCAAGTTGCCCCCGGTGTCACAGGTGTGTGAATGTGTGTGCTTACTGTATGTGTGTGAGTGGGTGAATGGAAAGCAGTGTAAAGCGCTTTGAGTGGCGTAGAGGTTGGACGGCGCTAAATAAATGCAAGACATTTTACTGTTTACTGTGACAGGGACTAAAGAATGAACAAAATAATGAACAAAATGAACAAAATATGCATCTAAATGAACAGAAGAAAAAAGAAGCAGAATTAACATTAACAATGAACAAAGCGATCCACTGAATTAACAAAAATGAACAAAATGGTCAATTCACAAATAAAAACTGAGTAACGTATGCAAGAAAATGAAAAAGTGAACAGAAAGTTAAAAGATCACAAAATGAACAGCAATGAAAAAAAGAAACCAAATGTGATAGGAAATGACCCAGAAAAACCGAAATAAGCAATAAAATTGAAAAATTAACAAAATGATCGACAAAGTGAACAAAATGTGCAACTAAATGAACAATTTTTTTTTTTAAAAACAAAATCAAGAAGGTAATAAATGAACGCGACAATCCATAGAATGAACAAAATAGTCGAGTGATTTTGTCAAATACAAAGTGATTCACAAAATGAACAAGGATGAGTACAAAATGAACAAAATGTGCAAAAAAATGAACAGAAAAGCACAAAACAAACAAAATGCGAAAGAAAATGATCCACAAAAACAAAATAATCAATGAAATGAAAAAATAACAAACAAAGCAATGCACAATATGAAGAAAAAGTCAATAAATGATGACAACGATCCACAATATCAACAATCACAAACAAAAAAAATAAATGAAAACTGTAAATAAATTAAAATACGCAACAAACTGAATAAGCCTGAGCAAAAGAGAAGCAAAATCAAATGAGAAGAGACAATCCACAGAATCCACAGTAAAAAACAAAAAAAAGGAGCAAACTATACAACTGTCCAGTTTTCATCAAGACATTATTTTAGTCATTTTTGTTCAAGCTCTACTTTACTTGTTTTTTTTTTGTTCCTTTTGTGGATTTTCTTTTTTTTCCCCTCCTGTTAATTTAGTGCTAATTTTTGTTCATTTTAATTTATTATAGGTTATGTCTATGATGGGACAAAGCCACAAACAGGTTGCAGACCCATGAATAATGATCAAGAATGTCATTGTAAATCTGGGATTTTAGGAACAAACAAGTAAAATAAATAAATAAAATAAATAAATAAAAATAACAAAAAGTCTAAATTACTGGGGATCAAATGCACTTTTTACTAATATTGGGGGCCTTTATAGCCCACTAATACCAATACTTAGGCTTATGAATATCAAAACACATCAATGATGAGACACAGACTACAAATGTCTTCTGAAAATATACAAAAGTTTAATTTAAATATTGGCACACAGATGCAGTAGGTCATGTTGTAGACAGGTCTCACGGCGTTTATTGCTGTATAGTCACAGGGATTACACTGTTCTTCACAACAACCTTATCACATGATCGGCTCACGGTATTCTGTACATCCTGAACACTCACTGAATAAAAGTACTACTGAGACCCTCACACATAACACGATCCTGTTATCAAGATATTTATCAGCACAATCCCGTCCTCTTCAGTCGTCTCCTATGGCAAGGTTACAAACTGATCAACTGTACATCACATATCGGAATGTCTCCTTCTTCCCGCAGCGGCGGCTCAAAATTTACAAAAAAAAGAAAAAAAACGTTATTTCACAGGAAACACACCATCCAGTAGGGCAGGGGTTTTCAACCGATTCTAATCCAGGGACCACCATTCTGATTAAGAGGCAACCTGGGGACCTCTGCTGTTGATGACAAGGGTTCCTACGCTTTTCTTAAAATTATTTTCCAGGACTTTAAGGTCACTAGTTTTGTCTCGAAGGTGCTTCTTTGGGAAAAAAAAAAAAGTAGTGGATCTGAAAAATTAACAAAATAAGCAACAAAATGAGAAAAATGATCAAAACAACCATATAAAAAGGTAAGGAAAAATAAACAAAAATGGCAACAAAATGAACAAAAATGATCAGAATAATCATGCAAGTTAACAAAAATAATAATAGTAATAAAATGAACAAAATAAGATCAAAATTTAACAAAAAAAAAAAAACAAAAA
>JAQQAE010023022.1:0-10133 GCA_029823295.1 Pseudamia nigra
ATGCCAGATCAAACATGCGAATCATTGGTATTTCGCTGTGGCAACCCCTGAGGGGAGCAGCCGAAAGGAGAACAACAGTTTATTCAGAGTCCAGAGTTGATTACTATTGAACTTGCAGTGACTTATAAAGTATCTTTCTTGTATTGATGTGAGTCGTTGACTGCACACTGTGGAAACAATGACAGTGCTACTTCAATCCACATGAATCTATTCTTCCATTTTCTATCCCTTTATCTTTGCTGGGATAGGGTCCAACCATCCCCACCCCACCACCCAACCATTGCACATATATACAAATTCATTTCAAAATATAACCAAATTATAGTATAATGCAACTTAAATCTGACGATGCTGTGGACCTGTACATGAGTAAATATTCTCTATCTGGTCTGTTTGGTCACATGACCTTTGACCTTGACCTTTCAGCGTCAATACCCTGAAAGATCACAGCTGAGGTCAACATTTCCTCATTTTGTTCTTCTTTTACTAACACATAAACCCCCCATCTGCATAATCCGACTGTTTCTTAATTTTTCACTAAAAACAGTTTTGACGTTTATGGTGATAATTATTAACATCAACCCACATGAAACAGTTTTAGCATCGAACCCTTTTGACTCTACCTGTGTGTGTGCAGAGTTAAACTGTGAGGGTTTGCAGTGGTGAGGTTGGGGTGAGGAGGGGGTGGGAATGCTGCCAGCTTCAGTCCTCCTCCAGGGGAAAACTGTGGAATGTGTTTGAGGAGTGCCACTCACATTTCTCTAATCACTTTTATTGTTTGACTGTGCTGATCCTGAACCACCAGGCTCCCAAGGCTGTCTGCCACTGTTTGACCCCTCCCACCCCATCCTCAGAATGAATTCACTGCCTGTTGGGCCCACTGCTATAAATAACATGGAAAGCTCATGCTATTTATGGTTTGGCATCACACATTACATTCATATTGCAACCCAGTGGACAGACACACCCACCTACGCATGCACGCACGCACACACACACACACACACACACACACACACACCCACAGACTTCACTGTTGTACTTTGAGTTTTCAGGAATCTCTGGTTTACTGCAGCTTTTAATTTCTGGAAACATCTCTACATTTTTGACAAATTTACACTTAAGTAAGTGAATCCTCCATTTTTATTTTATATCTTTTATTTCACATTGTGTGTCTTAACATCAGATGTGGTAGTACTCGAGTACATTTACTGTACTCCTTTACATTTACTTGAGAAGTTTTTCCCATAAAAAACATATTGTACTTCTGACAGTAGTTGTTCTGCAGAATACTTTTTACTTAAAAAAGTGAGTAGGAGTAAAACGACCACAAAATAATCAAATAAATATATATTTAAAAAACTGGACAAAATAATCAAGATAGAATGAATAACATGAGAAACAAAATTAGCATCCCCTCCTACAATCTCCACCTTATCAAGGTGGATGGCTCTGCCTGCCAAAGTGATTCTAGGAGCTGTGTTGTTGGGCAATTCACCCCTGGTAGCGTCTTCCAAGGCAAATTGGTCCTAGATGACAAGTCAAACTAAGAATGACTCAGAAGACCCTTATGACTATGTCTTCCTGTGGACCCACCACCTGCAGGAAGGGTCATCAGGGTCAAGTGCTGTGTGGTTTGGGTGGCAGCCAAAGGTGGAGGTCTGGGAGGTCCAATCCCTGGTTGCCAAAACTAGTTCCAACTGGGAGGAGGCCGTGGGTCAGACCGAGGACACGCTGGAGGAACTATTGTCTCTCAGCAGGCCCTGGATTGCCCGGGGGACCTCCGGAGGAGGTTGTTGGTGGAGAAGGAAGTCTGGGCTTCCTTGTTAGACTGCTTCCTCTGAGACCCTGACCAGGATAAGCAGAAGATGATGGATTGGATATGTACAAAATGAGCAAAAAAGTCTCATATTCACGAAAAGCAGCAAAATTAACAAAAATTAGCAAAAATTAACTAAGGCTGCTTTCACACCTGTTAGTCCGATACAGTGATTCGATTGAGCCCACAAGTTGCTACAATGTTGCAATTCTCAACTAGTTCAGTCTACATTCACACCAGTGTTTTTGCTAACGAACCAACCACTATGAATCTTGTATACCCCCCCCACTCATGTGGCGGCGCTGTTTACAAAATACTGTGTTGTGGGTGATGTAAGTGAGAGCTGATTAGCACAGCGTTTGTACAGGGAAAAATCCAGCAGACGAAAATATCGGATTTAGCTTAATTTCAGAATAATGAATGGTACTATTTTACTTGTTTTTGTGGCGATTTATTATTATCATTTGTTTGTGCAAAAAGCACAAATACTGCTATTGTTCCAGCGTGAAAATTGTATTCGGGTCGAAAACACTGTGCGCTTCTTTTTGGCACGGAGAAGACGTATCAAGAGACTCTGACGTAGAGAAGTTTACTAGCTTCTTGAAATGTACGATTCAGCTTGCTAGGGAAGCCTCCTTAGACCAAAAAGTGCTACACTACAGACAGCAGGACCAAATCGAGACCAGTCAGAGTTCTCACCATTAGCGAACCGCACTGGAGTTCGGATGGAAGCATACCGAACCGTACCGAGACCACCTCCAGAAGGTGGTCGGTACGGTTCTTTAGTCCGAACCAAAACAAACTGGTCCACCTTCACACCAGCCCAAATGAACTGAACTTGCAGGTGTTCTGGACGCCGGTCCGCTTTAAGCGGACTAACTGCTGTAGGTGTGAAAGCACCCTAAATAATGAAGAAAATTAGCATTGAACAAAGCAAGCAAATTTGAAAAATAAATGAACAAAATAAGCAGCCAAGTAATGATACAAATAATTACAGAAATGTACAAAAGTGAGCAGAATACCAGTTTGAAAGTATTAGGTTGTAATCAACACCATCTTGTAAAGTTTCTCAGTACTTGAATAGTTTTCTTTGTATCAGATACCATCCATTTTCTACCCCTTCATCCTTGTGGGGTGGGGTGCGGCCTATCCCAGTTGACTCAGGGCGAAGGCAGGGTTCACCCTGGATGTGCATCCACTCCATAAAAACATCACTTCTGTGTTTCTACACATGTAAAAAGACTGAAATAAATCAAGATTGATGCATGAAGACATGGGAGAAGTGGCTATAAATCTCTGATAAAACACATCACATGATCGCTGGACTAATCTGATTACTCCACAAAGCAGATTTTCAGCCAGTATGTAACACTATGACATAAAAGAGGCAAAAATGAAATGATTTTGAGACTCAATAAGAAAAAATTCAAAAGGTCAAAATGACACATGGTGCAAAAAAAGAATAAAATGGTGGAAACGATGTACAAAGACTTAATAGATGAAGATGATGAGACATAAATCAGCAATGAACATTTTGTTCATTTCCTTCATTATTTGGTTTTGTTAAATGACGGCGTCGTCTCCGAGACACATAAAAACAAACTGACCCTGAGTCAGATGAAGAAGAACCATCATCATCATCAGCAGCAGCAGCAGCTGTTTACTGCTGTTTCCCCCAAACCCACTGGTTTTAATGACATCCCGGTGGATTCAGACTCTGATGATCACACGTGAACCCTGATGTGACGACAGTTTGACAGGATGGTGCTGAGTCCGTGAAAACCAACGCAGCGACACGTTCGCATCCACTTCCTGTCTGAGTTAAAGCTGCCGCAGCCACACCTGCTGCGTGGATCCTCATCCAGCGTCACATCATGACTTTAACCTGCTTTAAAGGCCCAGTTTCACAAAGTTCGACGGGAAAAGATGGAACGAGAATAGAAGATGAGAAAACATGGTGCATGATGGGTAAACAGTGGTCATAAAGGGATGGACATCAATCGTCAGGTAGGCTGTGGGGTTTAATCCACGCTCAGGTGGTACAAAGGGACCCCCCCCCCAGGCACTATTACACCCCACCACCAGCAGAAATCCGTGAACATCGACAAAATATGAGCCAAATGACAAACAAAACGAAGAAAAACTGAGCCCAAAATTCACTAAATAATAAAGAAAATGAACAACAGTGAACGGAAACTAAATGAAAAGTTTATAACAAATGAATAAACCATCAAGTAAATGGACAAATATGAACACAACATCAAACAAAATGAGCAAAACCAACCTAAAAATGCCCTAAATAATAATAATAAAATGAATAGAAATTAACGAAAACTGAACGAAATCAAGAAAAACTAGAAAATGTTCAATCTGTGAAGAGACGGTGTGGGATCGATGAGTCCAGAGTTAAATGAACCATTCAGTGGCGTCGTAATCAAAGCGCCGTCGTTGCCATGGTAACCACGCGTTCCGTTAGTTCTCCATTCATTTCCTACGGGGAAAAATGTATCAAAAATGTTTCATATTTTAAAAATGATACAGGTTAGAAGTTTGAAAACTCAACATCAGAGATGAACTGAATAAGACGAACAATGTGAAGTTTGAATGGTTTGAATGGGATAAAAACTGTAGGAGTAGAAACACGACAAAAAACGTAGGGAAGTGGAAGAAGAAGACGACGGTGGTGGGACTGACGATGACTCAGCAAATCCCACCGCTGAACAAACGTCAAACAATAAAATGATCAAAACTGAAGTGTGTCCTCGTGGACCACGTCTTCATGTCTCCTCCTCGGTGGTTTTGTTTCTCCGTTCGCGGGCTCGGACGCTGACTCATCGCTGCCGTCCGAGACTCTTTCAGAAACAAAGACATAAAAGAGTCCGGTTGTGAATTTGCATTTCGTTCATTTCATGCTGTTTTTTAAATTCTCATCGTGTGTTAACGTGGATGATTCTGCGATGAAACAGGAATGGATCAGGAAATAGACGGTGTCATCGCACGGGCCAGCCTGGCCAATCAGAGGACAGCTGTTTAGCGGCCGAGGTGTGATGAAAATCCACGGAAACGTGTTTGAACGATCAACGTGGGCTGATTCTGATCCTTCATATTTTATTCACAGCACATTTTGTGTCTTTTCTTGATCATTAGTAAAGTGCTACATAAATAAAGTTTGATTGATTGATTGATTAGTGGGATTGATGAGTCACGCATCAACCCCACTATTGTCATCTTCAGTTTTTAATCTTCTTCCACTTCCATGAGTTTTTTGTCGTGTTTCTACTCCTACATTTTTTGTCCCATTCAAACCATTCAAACTTCACATTGTTCGTCTTATTCATAACTTTTCATATCTCTAACCTTTATCATTTTTAAAAGATGAAGTTTTTTTTTACACATTTTTTTCCCACAGGAAATAACGAAGAACTCGGAATGTGTGGTTACCATGGTAACGACGGTGCTTTGATTATTACTCCGCTGAATAGTTCATTTAAGTTCAACGATTTGGACTCATCGATCCCACGCCGACTCTTCGCAGATTGAACATTTTTTACTTTTGTTAATTTTTCTCTATTTGTTTTCATTTTTCTTTTTTTTGTTCATTTCATAACAGTCATATTTATTTTTAGTCTCGGCACGTCCTGTCTACCTGTGGGCGAGCGAGAATCCAACACCTGAAATTAAACATGTTGGACCCGGTGGATTTGACCACTTTCACTCCGGACTGACTGTGGCGCTGCGCTGGATTCCAGACCCCGGACGAGTCTTTCCGTGAGCGCCAGTCGTCCCCTCACGCTGAAGGACACGTTAGACCCCCCCGCCCCCCGTAGCGCCGCCGTTCCCTGGGCTCCGGTGTTCATTTCCGTTTTGCTCGGGGCCTCGTTGTGAAGCTGTGACCGAGCAGCAGCTGCGGCGTCAAAACAAACCAGATCCAGGTGAAATGTGGCGACGGAGCAGCCGAGCGGGACGGCGACGGCGGAGCTGAGTCAGCAGCCGCCGGGACTGAGCTGTCACATCTGTCACATCACGCTCGCAGACACATACTTCAGCCGAGTACGAGTCAGAACGGAGGGAAAAGAAGTGAACCGTCAGCAGGAAAAAGCACCAGCCCGGCTCGGGAGCGCAGAGGAGGGGTGTGATGGAGAGGTCAAAGGTCATCACAACAACCTGCTGTTGTTGAGTAGAAGTCATCGTAGTGCAGTGAAGAGGAGCTGACAGAGGACGGTTCAGACCTTCATGAAGGTCCAGACAGGATGGCGAGGACAGAGAGAGAGAGAGAAGCTCAGTGCCCCCCCCCAGCAGTCTCGGACTATACAGCAGAACTAAGAGAGGGTTAAAGGTCACCCGACCTAGACTTAACTGTATGCTTTGTCATAAAGTAAAGTGTTAATCCTAGTTTTAAAGGTAGACTGTGTCTGCATCCTGGACCCGCATTGGAAGTTGAGTCCGCTTGGTAACTGAAGGCTCTGCCTCCCAGTCTAGTGCTACAGAGTCTAGAACCACGAGTAGACCTGCACTCTGAGAACAGACAGTTCTGATTGGTTCATAGGGTGGAGCCTTGTTGTTTAGGGCTTTTAAAGTTGAGAGGAGGATTTTAAATTTTAAATTTTACAGGCAGCCAATGAAGAGATGCTAGTATTGTAGAAATATGATTCTCCTTCTGCCCCCAGTTAAATCTGGTGCTGCAGCGTTTTGGATCAGCTGGAGACTTTTGATTTGGACATGACTGATATGAATCCACTGTCCTCCGTCAGTTCAGTCTGTTTCTGTAACGTCTTACTTCCTCCCCCCGTGGCTCTGGGCCGCCTCTAAACTCAGCCTAAGACTTTACACTCAGCTTGTCAGGTCAGTTCTGGTTCGGTGCCACCCCCCCCCACTATAAGCCGGATTAATAATTACAACTTCATCTATTATTCATGGTTGACAGAAGCAGCTCAGTGTGTAAACACGAAGCCTGTGCACATTCACAGCTCCGCTTCTCCAGCTCATCTCTTATTCATCAGGAGGGAGTGGATTCGACTCAACACAGCCTCCAACAAGGCAGAGAGGAAGCAGCGACGGGTGACCTTTGACCCCCGCCACAGGGAAACGACTGTCAGGATAAACACTAAGCACTTACATATGCACTAAAGAAGACTTCTGTCAGAGATTACAGAACATTTCCTCCAGATATCACATCTTATCTGCACTGAGGCCCAGGTTTTCATCTGCTACACCCCCTGCATATAGACGAGGACACGCTGAGACTCATTACCTTCATCGCAGACTG
This sequence comes from Pseudamia nigra, assembly GCA_029823295.1. Taxonomy (NCBI): domain Eukaryota; kingdom Metazoa; phylum Chordata; class Actinopteri; order Kurtiformes; family Apogonidae; genus Pseudamia; species Pseudamia nigra. Next base: position 7,086 of record JAQQAE010023022.1, read on the forward strand.
GCTGCTTATGTCCAACTCCATATAACTCACTGTAGTCGTCTCACTACTGACTGCTGCAGGTTCTACTGTCAGACATTTGTCATCACTGTGTTATTGTACAGACAGATTTACACTGACGGGCTGAACCATGGACTAACCACATGACCCGCCAATGAACCATCTCACCAACTCACCATCCTACCTCCCAACTCACTGACCAATCACATGACCTGCTGATCCACTGATTTAGCAAAACACCTACTGACCAACCCCCAGACCCTCCAACAGACCCTCTGACAGATCCACCAACTCACAGAATGACCCATCAGTCTGCCCGCTGAACCCCCTACCCCCCCACTGACTGATCCATCAAACCCAACAACAGACTCACTGTCCGCCTGACTGAACCACGGACCCAGTCATCAAACCATAGACTGAGGAACCTGTCCGATGGATGGCTCGACCAACCTGCCCGCCCATCCATCCACACACCCGCTCATTGTGTGACTGACGGACCCACTAACCTATGGAGCAAACCACAGACTGACCAAACCCATTCTCTCACCAACTCACCGATGGACCGACCCAACCCCTGACCGACTCATTCACTGAAACACTGACCAAGTAACCGGACGACCCAGTGACCAGATGATCACTCTGACTGACCCACCAACCCAAGGACACCACCTACTACAAACTGAATGTATCCATTTACGTACATATGTATTTGTGGAGGTCTTTCATATTTATCTATCTAAGCCTCTGCTGCTCTCGCGCCTGTTATTCATACCTCTTTTTGCGTGTCGTCGTTTTGTCGATGTCTTTAGTCTGATGTTCAACATTTCTGTGTCTCTGCTGAATCTGTGCAGTTTTAATCTCTGTCTCTTTTTTAGAAGTTTGATTTTCCTCCCCGGTCTTCGCTTGTCTTTCCCCGGTCTCGTCTCCTCAGTCTTTTCATCATCCCTCTCATATTTCTTCTGTAACGAGGCAACAAACAAACAACCTGCAGACAAGACCCAATAATTCAGTCTCCTCTCACACTGCAAATTTGCAATTTTTTGGGAAACATCTCCCCGGTCGTCCCTGTTTTATTTCCCATCAGGACCCATCAAACCTTCGTGAGCAGAGTCTGACAGACAATCACAGAGGTTCATTACTGAGCGCTGCGGCAGCATGTAGCATAGTCGGTGGTGGTAGTGGGGGGGTTTATTATTCTATCTGTGGCGCAGACGTCATCTGTGCTGAGCTGGATCCTCTGGAGGATCCTGTAACTGCAGACTCGAACTCCGCACAGACTCAGCTGAGGTTCAACATGACACGTTGCTGTAAAATAACACATTAGTCTCATTAAAGGACGTTGTTAGCATCGCGTGTTGATGCAGACTCTCTAAGAATCTCAGTAGCTCTCAGTGATACAACAAATAAAGCAGCTACTAATCATTTCTGACACCGCACAGATGACTTCTGGGAGTTGGGGAACAGGACTTATGTAGATGTTAGTTTTGGGTTTGATCGGCTTCGCTCTGCGATTTGTAGAAAATTAGGAAACTGTAGTTAACGTTTAAAACTCAATGTAATAAAACTGAAATCCCATGTCATACTCTTTTTTTTTTCCTACACTGTCTGTTTTAGAACATTTTAACACAAATGCCACCATTAGAGCAGCACCACCTCCACCTCCCCCCACCCGCCACTGTCCAACAGATACACATTACACAACATAATAACCATAATAAGTTAAAAAAGAACTATAAATCCCATCCACCCCAACACTTACTAGGGTTAGAGTCTAACCCTAGTAAGTGTTGGGGTGGATGGGTAGATTGATGAGTTGGTGGGCTGATCAGTTGATCATTTGTATGCGCATGAGTAGGAAAGAAGGTCCGTCCGTCCATCAGGCGGGTTCTTGGCTCTGTGGTTTGGTGGATGGATCTGTGGGGCAGTCATTTGGTCAGTGGGTAGGTCGGTGGGTGGGTCAGTGGGAGGTTGCTGACTCACTCGCTTGCTTGATTGGCCAGTGGGTTGGTGGGTTGATCAGTTACACAGCAGGACAGTGGATGGGGGTTGGTGTGCGGACTGATGGGTCATTCTGTGGGTCAGTGAGTTGGCGGGTCTGTCAGAGAGTCTGTTGAGGGTCGGTCAGTAAATGTTTTGGTCAGTCAGCAGGCCAGGTGGTGAGTCAGCTCGTTGGTCAGTTTGTTGGGGGGCTGGTTGGTGATTCGTCAGTCGGTTCGCGGGCAGGTTGTATGCAATATACATGTTTAAATTAGTATTACGTAAAAGGCACCAGGTGGCGTGCATCCTGTCCAGATATGATGCACCACGTCATCCTCGTCATACTCAGCATTTATTTAAGGAGATTATGTGACAATGTTGGTTTGTCCGTTTTTCTGCTAAGAGGGCTACCCAACAACTACTGGATGGGTTTTGATGAACTTTTCACCAGAGGTAGCCCTTGGGCCGAGGAAAAGCCCATTAGATACTGGAGGTGATTGGCGCAATATTTTTGATAATATTAGCAAAAATTTGGAAAAGGCCCTATCTCACAATGTTATAGAAAATGGAAAATTGATCCAGAATCCGCATCCTGATCTGGATTACCTCCAGTATCTCAGGGGTTCATCCATGGTCCGAGGGCTACCCCTGGTGATAATTTCATCAAAATATGTCCAGTAGTTTTTGCATAATTTTACCAATAGACAAACCAACATGAATTCATAACCTCCTTGGCAGAGGTACTACTACTACTTCTACTTCTACTTCTACTACTACTACTACTACTACTCATAATAATAATCGAGGGGAGGGATGCTGCAGACTTTCGCCTGGATAATGCAGTATGAAGGCTTATGTGGGAGCGAAAGAAGGGGATGAGCAGCTGGTTTTAATAAAACCTAACATCCAGGCCAGTCTGAGAAGAACCGATCTTCACGTGGGGTCTGATCACATCAACTGGCTTTACGGAGCCACTGATTGATCCTCTGTTCACACAGCTTCTTCTTCTTCTTTTCCTTTGGGCTGTTCCCTTCAGGGGTCGCCACAGCCAATCATCTGCCTCCATCTCACCCT
>JAQQAE010023023.1:0-10132 GCA_029823295.1 Pseudamia nigra
CATAAGCCCCACTGCCGTTTGTCCAAATATGGTTACATCCTGTTTTTGGCTCCAATATGCCGTCCAGGAAGTGACAAGTCGATTGGCATCAAAACGACCCTTCACAAACTAATGGGTGACGTCACGGTCACTTTGTCCAGTGATATATACAGACTATGGTACCAACTCAAAAACACGAATCTGAGTTCATCAAACTTGTTAACCTGTTGACCACCTACCCATGCCGATGGAGGCGCAGCATGGGGAGGGCGGTCGGTACCATCTGGCTCTCTGTCAGTTGCGTGGTCTAACTGGAAAACAAAAAAGATAGGTTCACCAAACGTGGCATACAGGTTGACCTTGAGACGAGCACCTCTGGCTATGTTTTAGGACACAGAAGGTCGAATGTCAAGGTCACAGTGCCATTAAAGTTCAAAGTCAGCATTGTCATATAAGAGCTCTATTATCGATAAGTTAGATCAGCCAACTGCATCTCGGCACAGTGCATTTGTAGTCGTTCATTTTGATTTGATATTGCAAATGTCAGCACGTCTCACTGACATAGACGCAGGATTTTCAACTGTCCGCTGGAAACAAGGTATATGGTCCCTCTCCTCTTTGGTCCACAGGATTCATGGTTTCCTAAAAGAGTTTCAATTTTTGATTCATCTGACCACAGAACAGTCTCCCATTTTGCGTCAGATCATTCTGAATGAGCTTTGACCCAGAGAAGACGGTGGCGATTCTGGATCGTATGTCGTCTACTTTACATGACTCAGATTTAACTTGTATTTGTGGATTGAACTGTTTTCACACACAGTGATTTGTTGAAGTGTTTCCTGAGCCTGTCCAGTGATTTCCAGTAGAGAATCATGTCTGTTTTTAATGCAGTTCCACCTGAGGACCCCGAGATCACGAGTGTTGAGTTTTGACCTTTGACCTTCCTCCTGATTCTATGAATCCTTTGTTGATATTATTCACTGTAGATGTGGATCTTCAATGTCTGACACATTTTAGATTTTTCTGAAAGTGTTTCACATCAATTCATCGCAGATTAATGAACCTCTGTCCATGTTTACATGTGAGTCTCTGTGTTTATAAAAGTCTCCTTTTATACCAGTCGTGTTACTGACCTGTTACCAATTAAACTAGTTCAATGTTACCAACCTGTTACTGGTTCTGGACCAACTGGAGCTTATGAAGAGATTTTTGAGGGAGACCAAAGAGTAAGGAATTACAGTAATCTAAACGGGAAGTGACAAGGCTGTGCACAAGAATAGAGGTGGTGTGGGGTGTGAGCGAAGGGCGGAGACGATTTATGTTGCGAAGATGGAAGTAAGCAGACCGTGTGATGTTATTGATGTGAGAGCGATAGGAAAGTGAGCCATTGAAGATGACAACCAGACTCTTGATCTGAGGGGAGGGGCAAGCTGGGGAGCCACCAATGGTGAGGGAGAGATTGTCAACTTTGGATAATGTGGATCTGGTGCCGACTAAAAGGACTTCAGTTTTATCACTGTAGAGTTTGAGAAAGTTTGCAGTGAACCAGGTTTTTATTTCAGAAAGACAGTTGGTCAGGGAGGAGGGAGGGAGGGTGGAAGTAGGTTTGGTGGAAAGGTAGAGCTGGATGTCATCCGCGAAGCAGTGAAAAAGAATATTATATTTTAGGAACATACACCCAAGGGGGAGGAGATAAATGATGAAAAGGGAAGGCCACAGGACTGAGCCCTGGGGCACACCAGAGGAGATGGGGAGAGTTGGGAATGGAAGGATTTCAGTTGGATGAGCTGAATGTGGCCAGAAAGGTAAATGGTCTTACACTTATATAGAGCCTTTCTACCCTACGGCACTCAAAGCGCTTTACACTGCTTTCCATTCACCCAGCCACACACACACCAGTGACACTCACTGGGAACAATGTGGGGTTCAGTGTCTTACTCAGGGACCCTTCGGCCTGTGGACATGAGAAGCCAGGATTTGAACCGCTAACCCTTCAGCTCCTGGACAACCCGCTCTACCTATTGAGCCACAGCCGCCACGGAAAGGTAGGAGTGAAACCAGTGAAGGGGAGTGCCAGTGCGGCTCCTGCCCAAGTTTTCAGAAAAAGATCCTGAGACTTTCTTCTTGTTGTTTGACCGCATAGCTGATGCGCGTAATTGGCCCAATTCAGTGCACGTAACAGTGTTGCATTGTGTTTTGACAGGTAAAGCGCAGGAAGTGTCAGATGCACAGACTCAAAGAGGCTGTACTTAAAGCCTATGAGTTAGTCCCAGAGGCAGCGCTTCAGGTTTTTGAAGAAGCCTGAATATCAGAGTCATTTGGAATTTGCGTGTGACTTAAACACACATTTTTCTCAGTGGTGTTCTTCTGCTGGTGTAAATGATTTTGAGGGGCTGTGTGACTTGATGGTTTTGGAGCAATTTAAAAACTCTGTTTCTGAAAGTGTGGCAACATATGTAACTGAACATAAACCAGAAAATGCAGCAGTCGCAGCAGCGCTCACTGATGACTATGTTCTGACACATAAGGCATAGTATGGAGATCAGAAAGCTGTCTGTAAGGACACTGTGAACCAGACGAAAAATTATAAACCTATAGGTTGGAATCATGAGTCCTGTGATGTGAGTAAGATCTGCCATTATTGCCATAAAGGGGGACATTGGAAAGCTGACTGTCACCTACTTAAATCTAAGCAGAAATCACACATTCCTGGTTCTCAGATTAACAGCGCGGGATTGGCCGTTCCGGTATGTCTCGTATCCCCTGGTTTGGGTTCGGTGTCCCAAGTACATGTGTCCTGTCCTGCGGTGTTACAATCGTTTCAGCCGTTTGTCAGGGCAGGATATGTGTCGTTGCTGGACAGTGAAGTCAGGGTCCCGGTTAAAATCCTCAGGGACACGGGCGCCAGTAACTCCTTTATCAGTGCAGGTGTACTACTGTTGTCTGAGAACATGCAAACTGGTAGTTCTGGAATGGGACTGAATGTGTTTTGGGCACCGCAGCACAATATTTATCTGGATTGTGCATTGTTTCGTGGGCAGGCTGTTCTCGCCATGCGCCCTGCTTTACCACTGGAAGGAATTTCTGTAATTCTTGGTAATGATTCGGCAGGTTCGCGTGTGTGGACTGATGTCTTGTCTGTGGATGTTCACTCAGGTGATGTGCAGAGTACCGGTGATGCCTCACCTGCTTGCGCTGTGACGCGTGCCATGGCGCTTGCAGAGTCGGGAGCGCGGTTGGAGGATAATGGGAAAAGTGAAACAAAAGGGGTTTTCTTGCCATTGTCTAATTTCTCTGTGTCGATGTCTCACAGTGAACTGGTTGCAGAGCACCAGGGTGATTCTTCCTTAAAAGACTTTTATGATCGTGTCCAGACAGGCAGTGCGGTGACTGATGGTCCGTGTGGATATTTTCTTCACAACTCCCTGCTGGTGAGAAAATGGACTCCGGTGTACGGTACTTCATACAGTGATGACGTTTTTCAAATAGTGTTGCCTGTTAAATTGCGACAGGCCATGTTAAAAGTAGCACATGATGAGTTGGGTCTCTCTGGTGTCAGGAAAACATATGACCGTCTGTTAAAACATTTCTTTTGGCCATGTATGAAAAAAGACGTTTCTGCCTATGTTAAGACCTGCCATACATGCCAAATGACTGACAAGCCAAACTAGGTTCTGAAGCCGGTCCCACTGTATCCAATTCCTGTTGTGAGTCAGCCATTTGAACACCTAATGGTAGACTGTGTTGGTCCTTTACCCAGAACTAAGTCCGGAGCCATGTACCTGTTAACGGTGATGTGCCAAAGAACCCGTTATCCCGCAGCGTACCCTCTACGCACGATTACAACTAGGTTTGTAGTACGCGCACTAACACAGTTCATGTCTGTGTTTGGCATCCCCAAAATTATTCAATCAGATCAGGGCTCAAATTTTTCTTCTCACATGTTTGCACAGGTGCTGAAGCAGCTCCGTGTCCAACACAATATGACTTCAGCTTTTCATGCACAGAGCCAGGAGCGTTGCCATCAGACCTTAAAGTTTCTGCTGCGCTCTTACTGCACCCAGTTAGGCAGGGACTGGGAGGAAGGGTTGCCTTGGTTGATGCTGGCAGCTCAGGAGGTCACTCAGGAAAGCACCGGGTTTAGCCCGAATGAGCTGGTCTTTGCACACACTGTGAGAGGGCCCTTATCTGCCCTGTCCAGTGGTTGGAAGGAGGAGGAAACTCCTGAAAACATTATTGATTTCGTTAATGGCTTTAGACATAGACTCTATACAGCCGGGGTTTGTGCAAAGGAAAAACTGACGGCTGCTCAGACAAAAATGAAATGCTGGTGTGATCGGAACACTGAGCACCGTGTGTTTAAACCTGGAGAGCAGGTGTTGGCTATGCTTCCACTCGTTACATCCCCATTTCAGGCAAAGTTTTCAGGGCCGTGTAATGTGGTGTCTGATCTCTACGCCCGATCGTCGGAGAAAGACTCAGCTCTGTCATGTCAACTTATTAAAACCCTACTTTATGCGCTTACTCCTCCGTCCTCTGTGGATGTGAATACAGTTTGTGCTGTTTCGGTGTCAGATGCATCTATTGCAGGAGTTGAGTAGGTAATAATTGGTGATGACAGTTTAACACAGGGGTGCCTGAAAAATTCTGAAGCTCTCCTTAACTTAAATAAGCTGTTGGAACATCTTTCCCAGCCGCACCGAGCACAATTGACAGAGCTTATTCACAGGTTTCCATGTCTGTTCTCTGACACTCCTGGCCAAACTCACCTCATTGAGCATGACATTGATGTAGGTGATGCAGCACCAATAAAACAGAGATTCTATCGTGTCAATGTAGACAAACGCAAATACTTGGATGTGGAAGTCAAGTACATGCTGGACAATGGCATTGCAGAACCCAGTTCTTCAAGCTGGGCTTCCCCGTGTCTACTAGTGCCAAAATCAGACAACACCCCACGAGTTAACGCCATTACCAAGCCTGATTCATTCCCACTTCCACGAATGGATGACTGTGTTGATCAGGTTGGTTCTGCAAAATTTGTGAGCAAATTTAACCTTCTTAAAGGATACTGGCAGGTACCTCTTTCCACCCGTGCTCAGGAGATTGCTGCGTTTATAACTCCGACTGGGTTGTACTCGTACACCGTGATGCCATTTGGGCTCCATAATGCACCAGCGGCGTTTCAGTGCCTTATGAACTTGGTTATTGGTGATATGGAGGGTTGTGCAGTGTACTTGGACGACGTGGTTGTTTACTCAGACACTTGGGAACAACATGTAGTGCATACCCGGGAACTTCTCACTCGTTTGGCTGAGGCGAAGCTCACAGTAAATCTTGCAAAGTGTGAGTTTGCAAGAGCAACTGTCACTTATTTGGGCCGCAGAGTGGGACAGGGCCAGGTCCATCCTGTTAATGCCAAGGTGACGGCTGTGGAGCGGTACCCTGTTCCAAATGATAAAAAACAACTGATGAGATTTCTTGGGCTGGTTGGCTATTACAGGGATTTTTGTCCTGACTTTTCCACCGTTGTAGCGCCACTCACTGACTTACTTAGAAAGAAAGAGAAGTTTGCTTGCTGTTTGTCAGCATGCTTTTGAACAGATGAAACATCTCTGTACTGCTCCAGTTCTGGCTGCTCCACGGTTTGATCGTCCTTTTAAATTTGTGTGGATGCCAGCCATGTTGGTGCAGGAGCTGTTCTCCTGCAGGAAGATGAGCTGGGGTTTGAAAAACCGGTGAGCTACTTTTCAAAAAAGTTTGATTTGTGTCAGGTCAATTACTCTGTCATTGAAAAAGAGGCACTTTCATTGATCTTGGCTTTAAAACATTTTGACGTGTATGTTGGGGGCAGTACTCCTGTCGTGGTCTATACAGACCATAACCCACTTACTTTCTTGAACTCGTTACAGTGCCCTAGCAAGAGGCTGATCCGGTAGTCACTGTTTTTGCAATCCTACTGTTTGGATTTTCGCCATATCAAGGGATCAGACAATGTAGTGACAGACTCATTGTCTCGGGTTCCTTAAGTCAACTGCTGTGCGTTTTTCTGCTTTAGTGTTTTGTTTACAGGTAGCTTCTTCCCCTCTTTCAGTCCTTAAATTGCTTCCTAGGTGCCTGTTGCTGGGCTGGGGGTGGCAGTGGATGCTGGCCTGAGACAGCATTTTTGGTGGTATACACTTGTCAACAGCATCTTTGGTATGTTCAGTACATCACAGTGATTGGGGACCTCCAGATTCAGAAATGTTTTGGGTGACTTATTTGACTGTTTAATGAAAATTACCTGTTTACGGTGTTCCTATGGATCCCGTTCTTAGGGAGGGGGGTGTGATGGCCTGCAGTGTCTACTGCTGCATATTTACTGTTGCACTATTGCTTTTTCCAGGAGGCGTGGCAGTCCATCAGCTGGCTGGTAGTCACCTGGGCCCGGTGTCTCCCAGCCATAAAAGCCCCACCCTGTATCCACTCGTGCGCTCGCACTTTCCCTCAGCACCTCATCACCTCATCACAGCACGTTGGTTATGTTTGTCCTTTGTCTTTGCATCCAACACCTGCTTCAGGCAAACGGATCACACATCCATACATGCACACACTGCTGACAATACTGACGCTCACACCTCATGTTCTATTTTGGTACTGCATGTTTGTTAGAATAAATCTTTGTTTAACTGGCCTTGAAACTGCGTCTCTCCATTCTTTGCCACTGCTAACGAGCCGGCCGTGACAAATGTTACTGACCTGTTACAGCTTAAACTAGTTAAATGTTACTGACCTGTTACTGGTTAAACTAGTTAAATGTGACTGATCTCTTGCCAGTTAAACTAGTTCAATGTGACTGAATTGTTACCGGTTAAACTAGTTCAATGTTACTGACCTGTTACCTGCTAAACTAGTTAAATGTTTCTGACCCATTACTTGTTAAACTAGTGAAATGTTACTGACTTGTTACCGGTTAAATTAGTTAGTGTCAAATGCTCCTCCTGTTGGTTTTGATTTATACCAGTTACTTTTTTAGCTGATTGTTGCCTAATCCAACTATTTTTCATGTATTGCTGCAATTTAATTCAAAATTAGCTCATATTTTCCAATAAATGGTCAAATCTTTTCGTTTCAACATCTGATATGTTGTTTATGTTCTATTGGGAATGAAATATGGTTTTATGAGTTTGAATCCCAACTTTTTTAGAATTGTTGTACTTGACTAATGAAAATGGTTGTTAGTTGCAGCGCTGAAATGAACCAACCCATGGTTCAGTTTGTTTGGTCTGGTCCTCACTGTGGCCTGGGGGAGGGTTCACATCAGATCAAACTGGAACAAATAACCTTATTTGGTCCAGATGTGAAAAGCTCCTTAAAATGATCCCAGTGGGACTCCAGTTTGAGTTCAGCCTGTGATTAGCTCCACATTTTCTTCCCCTGAACAGAGAAAGCTGTTGATCTTAATTAAGGTTTATTAAATAACACCTTTCAGTTCTGAACAGACTCTTGTTGTGTTACTAATGGTGAGTCTCTGAGGTCAGTCATTCCATCATCTGGCTTCGTTCTACACATCCTCAGATGTCAGATCTACTCACACAGAATAAAGCCACTTCCTCCAGGAGAAACATTTGTCCTCGGAGTGACTAGATGATCACTACATTCACGTTGTTGAACTACATTTACCCTGTAAAACATTCACAAAAAGGGTTTCAGAGCAGAACCAAGGGCAGCATCTTCATCCTGAATCCAATCCATATTTTATAAAGATGAGAAGCTACAGCTGCTGAAGGAGGAGATGATTGAATTCAGAACAGACAGAGCCACACACCATCAAACCCGTCCGTACTGTCTGTGCGAGTCCTCTGGTTCTCCAGCTGTTCAAAAATTCATGCCTTTGGTATCATCAGCATATGGAGAATCTATGTCTTTGACTTATCTAACCTTCAGTCACTTATACCTACTTTGAGCCACGGATGAAGATGTGAAATCCTACTGTTTTTGGAGGTGTTCGAAGAGGAGGACGGGGCTTGTCTGCTGTTACCAGGCAGGCTTCATATAATCTGACCAATTAGAAAGGAATGCTAGAGCAGTTTATCTGAGGCCTTTTCCGTCAGGATCATTTGAACCCTGTGTCCATTTTATGAAGCATTTCACACCTTCACAGGCTGTGAATGAAACTATTTTCATTAACGATGCTTCATTAACCAAGGAATGTGCATCATGTAAAACAGATGATAATAAGTTAACATATGACATCTGCTTCAAGGTTTGATATGTTGTCTGTTCAGATGCTCGTCTGCATTACTCAGTTGTAACCTGTGGTCATTTGAGTTACTGTTGTCTTTCCATCAGCTCCAACCAGCCTGACCATTCTCCTCTGACCTCTGGCATCAACAAGGTAGAGAACTGTTGCTCACTGGATTCATCCATGCATTTTCTACCCCTTAATCCTCGCAAGTCGTAGCCTATCCCAGCCTACTTAGGGCGAAGGCGGAGTCCACCCTGGATGAGTCTCTAGTTCATCACAGGGCTGACATATAGAGACAGAAGCATTCACACTCACATTCATACCTATGCTCACTGGATATTTTCATTTATTTTACTAGCTCATAGAAAGAAAGATCATATCATTAAGATCTCTTCAGTCTTCAGTCACCATCAGCTGTGGTGTTAAACAGTCTGATGATGGTGGGGATGAAGGACCTCCTACAACCTTCAGTCCTGCAGCCCAGTGATGTTAGTTGTCCACAGCAGCTGCTCCTCTGTTGGGACATAATGAGGTGAAGAGGATGGTCTGGGTTGTAGATTAGAAATTTGTGTTAATGAGGTGTATTGACAAGTTCGATTCAATTTCAGTTCAGTTGCATTTGTATTGTGTCAATCATAATCCAAGATTATTTCTAGGTGCTTCACAATATGAGGCCAAAGCCTCAAGGCCATTTGGAGGACAAATCCAAAAGAACCTCCAAGAGCAAACCTAGGGCTCAGGGTAGGAGGACATCTGTCTCAACCGATTGGGGTTAGTGGACAGAGGAGAGACAAAAGAAAAGAGTACAAATAGAACTACAACACAGACACTGGACGACATCCATGACCAGCAACTGCACATCACGGACATCAAGAGACCTGTATGAAGTACAGAGAGAGAGAGAACAGAGGGGGAGGAAGCACAGAACTACAGGGAAGACACAGAGTTAGCATCACAGTATAGATGACATGGAAATAGGTGTCCCCCCCCCCAGCAGCCTATGCAGCAGAACTAAGAGAGGGTTAAAGGTCACCTGACCTAGACATAACTATACACTTTGTCAAAAAGGAAAGTTTTAAGTCTTGGTTTAAAGGTACAGAGTGTGTCTGCATCCCGGAACCAGACTGGGAGTTTGTACCACAGGAGAGGAGCTTGGTAACTGAAGGCTCTGCCTCCCCTTCTACTTTTACAGATTCAAGAAATCAGAGTTCTGATTGGTTTACATAGAAATACAGTCTTTGACATATGATGGAGTCTAATTGTGTCGGGTTTTGTATGTTCAGGAGGACTGGAATACAATTCTAAATTTTACAGGTTGCCAATGAAGAGAAGCTAGTATTGTAGAAATATGATTCTCTCTTTCTGACTCCAGTTTAAACTCATACTGCAACATTTCGGATCAACTGGAGGTTTTTTATAGAGTTATTTGGATCCATCCTACCAGTACAGAGTTAACATAATCTAGCCTAGACATAACAAATGCATGGACTAGTTTTTCTGCGTCACCTTGAGGCAGGATATTCCTAATTTCGGCAACATTATGGTGGTGAAAGAAGGTAGTTCTGGACATTTTTTTTATATGTACAGTGGAACCTCGGATAACGACAGCTTCTGACAACGTAAAATTCGGATAACGACGGAAAAAATATTTTAAAAATTATTTAAAAAATTGAACCAAACAGCGATGAATTATGCGGAAAACAACCGAAGATTGACGCGTCTACACCCGGGTCACGTCTGCACCACTTCTGGGTCTCATCTGCGAATGACCCGGAGGTGACATTCTCAGCGAATGTAAATGTTGTGGTCCTTCTGATCATGTGTCCGGGTCCTGCAGCTGAGTGTAAACGCAAACTGAGCCTTTTTTCATTTCAAATACTGCTTCATTTTGTGTTTTTCATCATGGGACCTAAGAAGAATGATAGT
>JAQQAE010023024.1:0-10132 GCA_029823295.1 Pseudamia nigra
AACCTCTCTTATCTTTTTAAATGGGTGAACTTGCACATTTTTACATTTCCCAATAATTATTGTCCCCACTGTATTTACATAAGTTTAGGGGGTAATCTGGTCATTGCTATGGAGTCACCAAACTCTACAGGAGGTGTTGGGGCAGGTGTAACACCTGGTCTAAGCATCTGAAGCCATAAATAACCTGGGAAGAAGCATTCCTTTGTTTAAACAAGACTGAGGTTTTATCCATAGAATAATGACTCAGACACTCTTCTGTTCATGTTGTCAGTTTATGTTTGCCGCTTAGCTTGAATTAATATTGTATTCAAGTGATCTGATAGGATTAAGTTACATTTGTACACAGCCCAGATTAACATAATATATATATACAGTATATTATATTATGTCACACAGGAGTTGTGACCTGTGGAAGAATCTTCACATGAGACAAGAAGAATGGACACACTTCCAAAAAGGTTGCCTTTTCTTTGACAATGTGCAGTATAAATACCTGGGGAATCAAGGACTAGGTGTCATTCATTCTTCATAGAATGCTGAGGGACCTGTGCCTTGTAATTTTACATGTGATGACAAATATTAAATTGGTTAAACTTAAAATTATGGTTCTTCTCGTCATTCATCCAATGAAACGAACACGCAAGAAACAGAAAAATTTTCTTATACCCTAACCTACTTTGACAACTTAGGGTTGGTGGACAGAGGAGAGACAAAAGACAAATGTAGAGAGAGAGCAATAAACAACACTGGACCGGACCATGACCAGCAACTGCACGTCAAGAACATCTAACTCCAAGAACATCTAACTCCAAGAACATCTAACTCCAAGAACATCTAACTCCAAGAACATCTAACTCCAGAGCCAGACAGACCTGTGTGAAGGACAGGGAGAGAGAAGAGGGGGAGACACAGTACAGACGAGGGAGACAGAGCTCTAGACCTTGATAAATGTACATACAGTAATTGAGAGCACAGGAGCTTTGATTGACAGGTGTGTTTGAGCCAATGGCTTCACCGCTTTATATAACCCACCTCAGCTCCCCTCACATGCCACATCTAAGTCCATTTTTGGATGAGAGTGAGTAAACAGTGGTGCCCATGTGGCTATGCCTAGAAGCTCCTTATTTGAGCTTCCAAACAGCTCATTAGAAACCTTTATTTGACGTCACAGATGATTTGTCCTTCTTTACATACAGTCTATGCCAGTGCCTCTGAAACTTTTTTTCTGGGGACTGAATTTTTAGAAATACCAAACTGTCATGACCCAAATCGCCAATCTATAAATCACAAGGAGTGAATTTGTGCACAAACGAACATCACTGACCATACTAACTGCTATTTCATAAATATTGTGAGGCTTACATTATTATTTAGAGCAGGTAAATGGCCTATTTTGAAGAGCTGTAGACAACAGAACACCGCTTCGAAATGATTACTGATAGAAAAATGACTGAACACGGCTTTGTTTTATTTTTGGACTTTGTAAATTGTATAAGCGCTTTAATATTAAATAATTGCAGTTAAGCAAAGGTAACAGGCTCTCAGGTATTGTCAAGAGTAATACAATCACAATAATCAGAACAACAAAAATATTCAGGATCAAAAACATGGTTCTTGTTTGCTTAAAATGTCAGTTTGTTTTGTGACCCAAACAAATTCTCCCACAACCCACCTGTAGGTCCTGACCCAGTGTTTGGGAACAGCTAGTCTATGCGATTGTGGAGGATGCAGCAACATATTGAAGGCTTGTCACTCAAACACATATTTCATTTTGAGTTACCCGTTTGCCTCCTGGACTGAAGAGGGTGGAGACTGCTTAAATGAAGACTCACAACCCATGGACTGATTTTCTTTGAACTGAGTTAGAGTTAGTGTTTCAGTGATCTACCCCGTCTGTTTTTCTTGGTTTGTTCAGTTGGTACTGTATATATACTCCCCGTCTAATTCAGTTAGGTTTGTCTGCTGAGTTCACATCTTCTTTTGCGTAGCCATGTTTGAGTAGAGTCATGATCTGTTGACCACTTGTATGGGCTCTGTAGGTCTATTATTTCAATGTGATTCATTTTTATGCTTTTTGGGTTTACTTTTGGGAACAATAAACCCACTTTTTTATTTTTAAACCCTGTGTCCTGTGCTTGGTCCATGACAGCAACATACATCACTGTCACCGTGTTTGAAGATGTGGCTGCATGAACTGGTTTCTGTTATTCGCATGTAGAAACTTTGATTAAACAGCTCCATTTCCCTGGGACCCTCTTTTGTAATATTTTAAGTCAACTTGACTGCATTTGTATTAAAATTCATTTACTCGTTTTATTCATTTTTTTCTGCCTCTGTTTTGTCCTTGTTGTATCACACAATAAGTGCATGACAATATCAGCTTTGTTATTTTTGACTTGGCGTTAAGTCTTTTTGAGCATTTTTTGTGGGTGTGCACTGTATGTCTTGTGGGTTTTGGCTCTAAGGTGACTTGAGGACAAAAAAAAGGTCCAAATGTGCAAATCACTCACTTCGCCCATAAGAAGGAATGGAACAAGATCCACTATAAGTCTTCTAAAAATGTCTGAGAGGTCACCATTGGACTGTCTGTTTGTTGATCCTGCTGTAAGGCTTGGTAGAATTAACTGACCAGTGCTGGCCTGCAACTGTCAGCGCCGTCGCACTATCCTATAAAAGTAGTGCAGGAGCTTAAACCAACATTAAAGATCTCTTGACATATCTAATTACCTCTCAAACACATTTACTCTGTTCTGTCTGTTCTTACACTTATCTTGATTTTCAGAGACAGTGCCCTGAGGTACCCGTTACTCATCCATCAGCAGTCCACTGCACAGCACAAAAATCAACACTGAGGACAAGAAATCTGACATCCATCTTTGAAACTTTTGGGAGCCATCACTGTCCTCAGCATCAAAGCACACAACTAACTGAGGGCTGCGTCTGTCCACTTCATTTGTCATGCCTATTTTCCTGCTCTACTTCTCTGACGATGATGGATGCTCGCTCGGTCTCTGGAGACAGCTGGTCATTAGGCTGGAGGTAGAGCAATACACGCCACGTCGCTATGTCGGACCGTCGCCTGTGCATCTGTGTGCACCGTATACTGTATGTCGCAAAGGTTACAGCAGAAAAGTGAGAGGCAGACAAGAGAGTATGGGTGCTTTTGTTGGCTGACATTACACAGTCACATTGTAATGTAGCAGATAATAGCCTCCAGGTCAGACTGGGGGCCTAGGGAGCTAGTGGCACCTGCTGACATTCATTCAAGGTGACAATAAGCCGATGCCGCCAAGTCCTCAATGGAGTTCTGCAGTGCCTGGACTCGGTGCGTATGTGTGAATGTAACTGCATGGTGAGGGCAAAATAAATTATTTATCTCCATTTACAGACATTTTGACCACTCCTCTCTGTTTCTGCACAATAAAGCACAGCATTTCAGAAGGAATTAAACCATTGATACAATGCAACCAGTGCAGTGTACAGTCTGTAGGACTTCTGGCCATGGCAGATTTATAGACCTTGACTTTACTTGGCTTTGAAGAAACCACAAAAATAATAACATTAATATGAAGAACACACATAAAAACAGGACACAGACAATACTGCACATTAAAAGATCAAAAATGATTAATACAGATGACAACTCAATGCTAAGTCCGGAGTCAGTGTGACAGATTTGTCTTTGTTTAAGCCAGTATTAAAACGTTTTAAATCAGTTAATGGTTTTATTCCTGATGGTAATGCACTCTGTGCATCTCTAATTGAAAAAGGCTGAGCAAATGTTGCTTTGTTGTTTTGCTGGTTGGCCATGTCATAATGCATCCTTTACTCTCGCACTTCATGATCATTTGACTGAATATTTTGGCTGCAAGACCATTGACATACTAAAAGACCAATTTTGTCTTCATCACAATTTTGAAGTGGAATAATACGCCCTGCCTTGTCTCCCTTTATAAACTGACATATTAAACATTTGATGTTTTTCATTTTTTTCATTTAATTTTGTTTTCTTCAGTCTTCTGTTTTCTTTTGTTTTTGTACCTATCAGGAGGTATTTTCACACTGTACATAAACTAGTGTTAATTTTGACAACAATTTTTTATTTAGTTTTATTCAGTCTTTTGACTGAAATGTCATTTATTTTTTGTCATAATTATCTTATCTAAACCATTTTAGTTTTAGTCTAGTTGCAGTCAACGAAGTCTACTGTCGATTTAATCGACTAAAGTCTTATGATATAATATGAAGGATGATGCATTTTTAAAGTTTGCTTTCAAATTCTGAAATCACAATTTTCACATAGATGAAAGAAAACTGGCATGAACCTGTTGTCATCTGAGTTCTTCTCCTCCTTCCCTTCCGTCATCTCTACCCCTCCCGCCCCTTCTTTCTTCTTATTAGATCTCGTCTCTGACCAACATTTTTGTTTCTTTTTATTCGTTTACGAAAGTGTCAATAAATTTAGTCTGAGTTTTTACTCGTTAGTCACTGATGAAAACTATGATGAAAATTAGTAGTCAGTGAAGTTAACACTGACATGAACTAAACTATGGTACAGTTGAATTTGGGCAGAGACCACTTACTTTGCATTTGTTGGATCACAGGCTGGCGATCTGGTCTGCACGGTCGTCAGGTGAGGATTTGAAATCTGGAATGAATCACTCTAGATAATCCAAAAGTCTTCACTAAACAACGTAGGTGTGAATGGGTCGTCCCTATGTTCTCTTGGCTTTTTTTGTGCTTTCAAAATTAGGCCATATGCTCCCACTGCCCTATTTTGTTTTGTCTGTCTGTGTGTCTGGAAGCAGGATTACACAAAAATTACTGCTCCAATTTGCACCAAATTCGGTATAGGCATGTAGCACAGGAAAGGGAGGAATACTTATTGTGGGATTTGGGGTAAGGAGTTATGGAAGAGTTAATGTTATGGTAGGGTTAGGGGATTGGTAAAGCCAGTGAGGCACAGATTATTACAAGAGGCTGTAAAAAAAAGTACTGCAAACATTTCATGGAATATGCACAATATTTTTTGGCATTTTATTGCAAAAGTGTACAAAAATGTCCAGCATTAGTCATGACCTTCCTTCGAAAACAAGTACAGAGCTTTTGATTTGCAAACACAGCTTCCAAAAAATCCATGTACTTAATGCCACATTTTCTGCATTTCTCTGGTAAATAATTTTGTGCAGCTGTAAACCAACCATAAAAACTACAATCCAAAGCTTTCTGGACAATGACGTGAATGTTATGGCCTGACCAAGCCACAGTCAGACATAAATCTAATTGAGAAACTGCGGAAGGAGCCAAAAAGGGCTTTGCAAATGATTTTTATGCAAGGATATGAAAATTTCTGAACATAACATTTTTGTACCTTTTTAAGTAAAGTACCACAACTTAATATATTCTACGAAACTCCATTTGGTGGTTCTTCTTTATAGTCTGCAGTTTCTTTCGTGACTTCAGTCAAAATACATTTGTTTCTCACAAAAATTACTCACCATATCATATAACGGATCTAGATATGAAGCATATTGGGGTTAAATGTATGTTCTGCATCATAAGTAACTTTAACTCTGGTGCTTTTGCTTTACAAGTTCTGACTACTGTCCTGAGTCAAAGCTGAAGACACTACATACAGTATATGGTTGTTTGAGGGGGAAAAAATTGTTTATGGGCAGAATATAAATTTGTCACATAACAATGTATTTCAGAAATTTACAGGAAGAACATTCAAAAGAATCATCAGGATAACATCTTTTTAAACCTCAAGCTGCATGCATAATATTAACATAAAAGACTGAAGCAGAGAGTTTTTTAAAGCATCATAACTATTATTGGGCTATATAAATTAGCTTTTATCATTTCATCACCTACACCTAAACATTATTTTTTTATGGCAATTCTCAAACTTTGTTAAACAACTTAGAACGCTCATTTGTATACCACCTCCAGCTGCCCACCTGCAGTCTCATCATATATCACCAGGGGGCCATGGCTGACATCGTAGTGCATTATAACAAATGTCCACTTAAAGACACAATCATGACTCATCTGAGCAGTTTTATAAGACTCCAGGCTTCCAAAAATGCATTAAAGATGCTCCCATAGCAAAAGATGAAACAAAACAGTGACATAATGTGAAGGCCCATGCTGCTATCATCATAACAACCCTGCATTTAAACCCATCACCTTAACAAATCACTCTGCATGAAGCCATCCATTACAAAACAACAAGACCACTATTACATTGCCTGCATGCAGCAGGAAGCTTTTGTTCTATAACACACCTGGGACTGTGCATGAAATTTACAGCCCCCTCCAGATGCTGTATTTTTCACCTTGCAGTTGAAAGGCAAAGACAGAGCTTGTGGTTTAAAAGCGGTCTCCAGCTGGCTACAAACAGCATAGATAGAGGTCGATGCTCTCTATGGCTGCTGCCACCGAGCAGTCTACCCTTCAAACGTTCAGACAGCCATGAGATCCCCCAGAGACCATCAGTACCTGTACTGTATCCAGCTCTCACTGCTGCTGCCTTTCCCGCACACAAACACATTTAATTCATAGCCATGTGCACTGTGCTGCTTCAATAAGGCGAGGGCTGCCTTTGCACCACAGAGTCAGAGGGGGGGGGAACATCTGAGTAAAAGAAAAGAGGAAGTCACAAAGTTTACTGCCAAAACAAGCTCCAGTGTTTTAAGGAATGAATTGAAGGCAGCTGGATCAACTGAATTTTTTTGTCCGTCTCGAGTCATTTAGTCGGTTTCACCTTGTGTGTGGTATGTGGGCTCTCATCACTCAAAATACCACACAGACGCTGCAAATAGCCCTGCACTAAGAGGTGTAATGAAGCATGTAATGTTTTTTGAGGATATCACACCCCTTCAGTCTGGACCGTTATGTATTTGGAAAATGTCAGAGAAGATTTCAGACATATCATATAATCATACAACAACAATTCAGTCACTATTTGTCCCATAAAGCTCATTGATAAACAATGACCTAAACACTGTTTTAGGTAAACAGGACTTTTCTTTAATGCTTGGAATAACCAGTATTTAAACTCTAGTAGGTTTACTCAGTTACGCGTACTTGAGAATTTTTCTTTCCAAAAAATGTACTTTTATAGAATATTTTTACTCTTTCTCAGTTGCTTTTATTTGTGTGAATAAAATGTATTTCTATTCAGTTACATTTGTCCACAGCTCAATGAGGAGTAAAATGAAATCAATTAAATTAGACAAAGTAAATGAATGCAAAATAATCGAACAAATTAACAATAATGAATAATCAAGTACATCAACATAAATGAGCAAAGTGAGAAATAAAATGAGTAAAATTAAATAAATAAATGAATGAACAAAAGTGCAATGAAGTTAACAGAATAAATAAACAAAAAATGAGCAAAAATAAACAAAATAACCAAGTACATTAACAAAGATGAACAATATAACGAACAAGCGGAACAAAAATCCACAAAATACTAAATAAAATAAGCAGAATTATCAAAATAATCAAGGAAATAAGCAAACCGCTTTTTTTACTTGGCGTTTGACAGTGTTAAACATCACATATTTCACATTAACCTGGTTCTGGAGCTGGTATTTAATGTGCCTGTTCAAATACAGTATATGAGGCTGAAACTCATTCCACAATATAAAGTTATTCACTACTTTGGTAGTTTTTTATGACATCATTTTTATTCTTACAAGTAATTATTTTTGGAGTACTTCTACTTGAGTCACTATACTTATATACTTTTATTTGAGTATTGCTTCTATTTATTCTGCCCACCACTGCAATATAAAAGTTATGATCTTGATGGAAAAAGAGGATTCATAAAAGAGCTGATTTAATTAATGTCCCATTTATGTACATGCTTTCACTCTTATCACTGAACTGTGTAAATGTGTAAAAGCCACTGATAATTACTTCTACTAAATAAGTTTTGTTACCATTTATCTATCAGGATTCCACAAAAAGCTACCAGCCCAATTTCCATGTACTGTACCATAGTAGAAGGTGAAGCATGAGCCCCCTAATGTAAATTATTTTGGAGGGTATCCAAATGTACAGGTGGAAGACAGTGAAGGAGGAGATGGAGTCACAGAGAAAGAGTTGTGAACAAAAGAGAAAAAACTTTTTTTTTTTTTGACTGTTTCAAAAAAAAAAAAAACACCCGTGCCTAGTGTTATTTCCTGTGTGTGTCTGGGATATTCATACAACACAGTATGTTACCTTGGAATAACAGAGCAAATATTTGCTCAAAATCCACCCCGAGAAAGAACTCGGACACAGCAAAACAGCAGGACGATAAGGAAATACATTCCAACACACACTTCTAATGTGACCCAAGTGATGAACTGAGAGTGAAATCTTACATATTTTACCTTCATAATAAACCGCTAACTCTAAACCCTTGACCTTTATTCCAAAATAAAGTTTGCAAAGTTAAAAAAACGGTCTTCTTCATTTCCATTCATGTAGTGGTTCTCAACTAGTGTCGCTCCATGACCACATTTTCCCACCGTCATCAGGTTGAGATCCACATTATCAAATTCAAAGCATGAAAATGTATTTTTAGACACTCATCAACATAATAATAATAATAATAATAATAATAATAATAATAATAATAATAATAATACATTTAATTTATATAGCACTTTTCACAGTCACAAAGTTCTTTACATATGATTACAATAAAAAACTGGAAATAAGAAAAATCAGGATAAAACCTGGATGAACCAGAAATGGAATGAAGGAATAAAAGAGTGAAAAGAACAGACAACCATTAAAAGCAAATTAAATGAAACAAAGAGCTACTTAAAAGCCTGCCTAAGTAAAAATGTTTTAAGGTGTTTTCTAAAAGAAGCCTCAGACTGGGCTGAGTGGACAGTGATGGGGAGCGCATGCTGCAGTTTAGGAACCACAGCGAGGGGCCACCAATATCTGCTGACCTGAAGATAAAGAGCTGCTGAATCACGCACGGCTCTCAATATATATTTTGATCATCACCAAGGAAATTATGCTTCCATTGGCATTAGTTAGTTGGCTCAAACATGGTACAAGGAACAACTGATTAGATTTTGAACATGATCAAATCACCTTCTGTGTTTTTTAAAAGGATTCTTCACTATCAGATCGGGAATATTGCCAGGATCCACATGAAACTATTATGATACTGTCCTGCCTTTTTTTTTTGGAAGATGTTTTGAGTATTTTTGTGGAGTTACAAGCAAAAATGCTAAACATGTCCCCATCTCATCTACTCTTTAAAAAAATTCTGGTGCACCTACCTCAAAACCTAGACAATTTTTCCTCTCAAAATTTCCAGACAATTTTTCCTCTGTACATGCAGATCTCAAAATCTGCATGTACAGCAAGTAATGCTGAGGGAAACATAATCTTATTGGCAGAGGTGATTGACAAAACAATCCAAAAAATGGACAAAACATTACAAAATAAACGACACAGTGCAAACGTTCAACCACAATTAAAAAATAATAAACGAAAATAACAAAATGGAGAAAAAAATTAACAAAATAATCAAGAAAAGGGTGAAACAATCCACAAAATAAACATGATGAGTCTATGGAGGTCAACATGTGACACCTGGTAGCAGTGGCTTCCCATGAGCAGTGAGTCGAAGTCTTTTCAGGGATGACGTTCAGGTGTTGTGGGGCAAAAATCAACAGACTGAGAATTTGCTTTTTTCCCCAGGCAATATGGACACTGATTGGTTTTCTGAAAGTTCTGAGGTCATTCCAAAGATGATTATATTTTGACAAAAGGACACTGTAAACACACATAATGACCTTCTCATGTATAATTCTGAGCGAAAATAAAACCAATGTTATGATTCTTGGTCCAAAGAATCTAAGGAGTGCCCTCCCTAATGCCTTCCTTAATATAGACAACATTTAAGTAGGTCTCAGTACAGTTGTGAGAAATTTGGGGGAGATCGTGGAACAGGATTAGTCCTTCAGTTCTCATATAAAATGAATGTTCAGAAGTGCCTTCTTTCAACTCCGTCATACTGTATTACCAAAATTAGACATGTACTGTCCCAAGGGGACGCAGAAAAATTCAAACCGAACGTGCATTTGCATTTGTTACGTCTAGACTGGATTGT
>JAQQAE010023025.1:0-10132 GCA_029823295.1 Pseudamia nigra
GCTGGGATAGGCTCCAGCACCCCCCCCCCCCGACCCTTGCGAGGATTAAGGTGTAGAACATGGATGGATGGAAGTCATTATTTCATTTTCTGAACTTTCAATTTGAGTCATCATCTGTATTTTTGTTTTGGTTTTTGAAATAAAAATGGAAAAAACAAGTCGTGTTGAGCTTAATTGTATTTTTTGTTAGACACATTGTTTTGACTCACAATGTAGTGCTCAAATTGAAAGTGCAGAAAGTGAAATGGCTCAGTTTGTTAAAAAATATTTTGGCTACCTAACCGACAAGCTGTTTTTGTATAGATGTGTTAGAGTATATCTCGGAGTATTCTGGAACACCTAACACATGTCATGTGTTTTCCCATTTGTGTTACCAGCTCAATGTAGTCACGTAGTGCAGCCAGAATGTGTTAAGACCACAGCGTACACATGTTTTTAAAGTAGTTACTGATGTCCAAACTCGCCAGCTTCCTTTTACTCTTCTTTGCGTGTCTTCACTGTCATAATCAAATATGAGTTCCGAGGCCTCCTGAAAGTCTGTGTCGCTTGAATGAGGTAAAAGTCAGATGAAATGCGACATGATCAGACGAAGGTCGCTTTGACAAACATCGGATACGTATCCGATTTAGGACACGTATGAAAGCGGCCTGGGTCTGGTTTGAAAAAATTGGATTTGTGCTGTTCAGACTGTCATGAAAAAACAATCAGATTTGGGTCACATAATGGTGAAAAAAATAGATTTTTTTTTCCTGCAGTCTGAACGTAGACTCTCTCTTTCTGTGTGTGTTTAGAGATTTTTTCACTTTCAGATGGGTCAGTTTGACCCACAACACAACGGGAGAATTAAGAAAATAGACCAAACTGCTGCTTTAGAGGATAATAAAGTTTGTTTGGGTTTTTGCCGTGTCCGAGGATGCAGAGAGTGTCTTTCTGCTTCCATCTGCAGTGACTGAAGCTGCAGCAGCTGCACAGGAATCCAGACGACTGTGTGTGGTGTCAGTGTGTGAATCAGTATGCCGTAAAGACCCCCCCCCCCACCCCACCCCCCCGCCCCTCGGTATGACAGTGCTCTTCTGAAGGCACCACCCCCGCCACGCAGAGGACAGACAAGGGCAGTGAGCCGAGCGTGGTACAGTAGCACCAGAGATGCAGCGCCTCATCTCGCAAATGTCAAAGTGTCACCACCGGCACTAACAAGCTTTAAACAGCAGCTGACATGACCATTCACTGGTAGGACTGTAGTCTGTGTAGTTGAATCCCCGGTGATTTGGAATACTGTGACAAGTGTCATTGTTTTTGAAGATTGTACGGTCATTCTGAATTCGACACCGGCAGCAGATTTAAAAAGATGTCGAGCCACAGACTAGAAAAGTAGTGACATTCTTTCAGTGTTAACGGGCAACAAGTCAGTAACATGACTGGGTATAAAAAGAGTTTCTCAAGTAAAGACAACAGTCTAGTTGTCAAGGTTCAAAGAGTCAAGGTTCAAGGTTCATCCAAACAGTCAAGGTTTTGACTTACGTGACCCAACTTTAAAAAAAAAATGGTGTAATGTGCAGGTTAGGGCGGTGGTGGGTTACTCTAGAGAGCAGTCAATATTTGCTGTGCAGTTTAGACATGTTACAACAACTTTTCATTTTCTGAAGCTCTACTGTCATGTGACCATGCTTAGCCAATAAGAACAAGGGAGGGATAATTAAGGTAAATACAGGGGAAAGACAAACGCAGATTCACCAGTTATTGTAATGGCTGTTTGTACTGTGCAAACACAAACATGTAAATTGTTAAGACTGTAAATGTATTTAAATAGAATTTTATTTTAAGTGTATCAAAACTAGCTCCAACTGGGAGGAGGCCCTGGGGCAGACCCAGGTCACACTGGAGGAACTATGTCTCTCAGCTGGCCTGAGAAAACCTGAAGGACCCCCCCCCCCTCCACAGAGGAGCAGGAGGAGGTGGGAAAAGGGAAGTCTGGGCTTCTCTGTTCAGGCTGCTGCCCCCACGACTCCGACCAGGAAAAGCAGAAGATGATGGATGAATGGATGGGAATTGTATGAGTTAACATAAGCTGAGATATGAATTACATAAACTAAAAATCTTTAATCTTTACAGATCCTGACTAAATTCTGCCGCCATTTACACATATGTTTAGCACTTTAAAAAGATAATTTACAAGTCACGAGGTAGTACTGTAGTTTATTGTAAAAATCTTCTGTTCCAGGTATATGACAGAAGCCACATACATGACATCATGTTAGCTTCT
Organism: Pseudamia nigra; assembly: GCA_029823295.1. Lineage (NCBI taxonomy): Eukaryota > Metazoa > Chordata > Actinopteri > Kurtiformes > Apogonidae > Pseudamia > Pseudamia nigra. The sequence goes on from JAQQAE010023025.1 coordinate 2,264, forward strand.
CTGTTCAGAGCCACTGAACCTGTTTCACTACCGTATTTTTACCTGTTTCACTACTTTATTTTTACCTGTTTCACTACCTTATTCTTGAAGAACAAGGTGAACTCTGTCGACCTAGGGACCATTTTGATGTTGGTGATGCGAAACAGAAATGAAGTCCACTGAGCCATTTCACAAAGACCTGATAGAGTATTTTATTAATTTTATGACAAACTTTTGTGAACTGTAAAATCACCAATTAAATTATGATAGCATAATTCTCTAAGTCTCCTGCCACTGAATGTAATGCATTTGTTTCTGAGATTATGTTCCATAATGTGAGGAGACGTGAAAGAAGGATGAGACCTAAAGTCTCTATAGTGCAAGATTTAAGAGTCATGTTTCTCAAAAAATTGCCAAATTGCTAAGAATTTGTGGATTGTGTTTCCATAATATCATGAAAAAAGTGAATGGGAAAAGCTGAAGAAACTGGTTCGCAAGGTGCAAGGACAAGGCTGAAAATGAATGATGTGCTGCATTAAAAACAGACATGATTCTGTTATCGACATCACTACACAAGCTCAGGAACAGGTTTGTTGCTGCATCCACAAGTGCAAACTGAAACTCTACGGTGCAGAGAGGAAGTCCCTCATGAACCAGATCCAGAAACGCCTGAGCTCATTTCAGATGGACTGAGGCGAAGTGGAAAACTGGCCTGTGAACTTACCAGTCCACATTTATTTTAGAAATCATGGACAACATGTCCTCCTGGTGAAGGAGGAAAGGGATCATCCAGCTCGTTATCAGGCCTCAGTTCAAAATGTCAAAATGAGAGCATTTGGTTGGCCTCCCTCCCCAAAGGCTTCCAGAGTATTGTTAAAAGAAGACGTGATGCAACGGAGTGCTAAACATGACCCCGATCCAACTTTTTTGAAATGTGTTGCTGGCATAAAAATCATAATGTACACGTCATTTTCAAAAAGCAACTGAATTGCTCAGTTTTGACGTCTGACGTGTAGCCTTGGCGCTATTTTCCAGTGAATATAGGGTTTGAATGTTTTGAAAATCATCACATCCTGTCGTTATTTACATTTCACACAGCGACTCAACTTTTTGGGAAACATAGTGACGTGGGGGACGAACAGGAGGATTATTATGAAACAATACCAGTACAAAAATACTGTTTAGCCTCGAGGCTTCAGGTGCTGCAGAAACCTGTTTAAGACACAGTGAAGGTTGACCAGAGCTGCACTGCCTCAAACCTTAAATTTAATTTTTGGAAGATGGGTCAGTGTTTTATCATCTACCAGCACATTCTTGAACTTATACCAGCTACAGAGGAGTCAGCGTCACATCTAAGTCTACATTTAGTATTCTATATTCTATATAGTTTCTGTTGGAAGAGGGAGAAAATAAAAAAAAAACGGTGATTATGGACTGGTTTGGGTGGATCCAACAGCATCAGAAGTGTTTCACATTAGGGAAGCTAATTAATTTCACGCGTGGACACTGGCTAATCGGACTGCTGATGAAACAGTCGGTATGGCTTTGCGCGATGCCAGTGGTGGACATACACATTACTGGCAGTTGTAAATCATTGTGTTCAACCTTTCTGTATAAAATGCTTCTCGGTTTCATTTTGAATTGCTTTACTGTTTCAAACTTATTTCCATTCAGTTGTAGAAATATTTATTCTGATATGTAAAAAAATTTAACTTGTACTAAAAGAATTATGTGGAAATAAATAATACATTTGTAAGTCCTGCGCCTCCATTTTTGTCCAGTGTACAACAAATCATGCCGAGATCTAAAGAAACAGGTGAGACACAAACACAATGACGTCTGTCAGTCTGGAAAGGTTACAAAGACATTTCTGTGGCTTTGGGATTCCACTGAACCACGGTGGCAACAATTATCCACAAAAGGAGAAAGCTCGGGGCAGTGCTGCCCACCAGAGTTACTCCAAGACTCATCTGAAAGGTCACAAAAAACATTGCGATGATCCCCAAGATGTCTGGGCAAATGTTCTGTGGACTGATGAGATACAAGTTGCTAATTCATGAAACCATAAATTCAGTTCTCTACCAGAAAACCCTGAAGGAGAATGTCTGGACATCAGTTTCTCACCTCAAACTTTAGCACACCGGGGTTATGCAGCAGGACAATGATTCAAATCACGCTAGCAAGTCCACCTCTAATACCTCCTTACGCTGAATGGAAAACGTTGTGCCTCCCATGTGCAACCATAAAATTTGGCAGGTTGTCATTGGAGGCTCAAAGTAAGGAGAATGGTCGAAGATGGTACACAGGAAGTACATGGAACCATGGATTCCATGGTTCGGGGACGGTTTTGAACACGAGTGACACAGTTGCACAGAGGTTACCAAGGAGGCAGGTTGTTGAAAGGTGGATGAAATGAGGCAGAAGGAAGGCACAGGCATTGTCTTGATTGCAGAATGGAGGCACAGTGGTCACCCAATGGTGGCCGGGTAAAGGACGCATTCTGCTGCAAGTTTTCTCATCAGTCTGGTTGCCAGTGATGGCATAGAGGAGGCACAGAGGAGGCACAGGGGAAGGAGAGGGGAGGCAGGGAGGTGGCTCAGTGGACATAGAGAGTGCTCTCTATAGGTAGGTTGTCATGGAAATGCCCGTCATTTGCATACGAGGTGGTTCAAGGGAGGCACGACGGTCGCTGGAGCGGTTACACTGAAGCTGGATTTTCTGGTTTTGGGCAACCATTGTGCATCCTGGCTGTTTTTTCAGTTGCTCATTAGTGGCACAACAGTTGCCATCCGATGTAACGGGGGTCTAAGTGACTAAATAAAAGGAGGCTTTGGACGGATGTTTTAAACTATTTATAAAGCACTTAAAAAACAACAAGACTGACCGAAGTGCTGTACAATAAAATAAACATAAAAGACAAACACAGGCCAGAAATATAAAAAAAAAAAAAAAACACAAGACAGTAAAACATACCAGGATAGATAAAACGGGGGCAAGTATAAAAATAACTAAAAAATGGAACAAAATAACTAAAAACATTGTCAGTGTCTCATTTTGGCTCGAAGGCCTGGGAATGTCTGATGTGCAGGGGGAGCTCATTCCAGGGTTTAGGACCCAGCACTGAGAAGGCTCGATCCCCTCTAAGCTCCCTCTGTGACTTTGGAATGACTAAAAGCATCTGGTCAGATGACCTTAGGGAACGGGAGGGGGTATATACTGTAAGTGCAGCAGGTCAGACAAATACAAAAGGGGTGTGGCCATTTAAAGACTTAAAAACAAATAAAAGAATTTTAAAACAGATTAAAAAATGCACTGGAAGCCAATGAAGGGAGGCTAAAACCGGAGTGATGTGCTCTCGCTTCTTAGCACCTGTTAAAAACCTGGCAGCAGCATTTTGGACTAGCTAAAGCCCCACAGCGGAAGCCTGACTAATTCCAGCCAACAGTGAGTTGCAGTAATCCAAGCGGGAGGTTGTAAAAATGTGAATTACTGTTTCTAGATTCCATTTTGACAGGAAGGGCTTCACTTTTGACAGGTGCCTGAGATGAAAATAACAGGATTGTACTATTCCAATGACATGCTTATTAAGTTTTAAAGCAGCATCCATTTTAACCCCTAAATTAGTGATGACAGGCTTCTCATAAGGGGCCAGCGAGGAATCGGGAGTACTGCTGGAACTACCGGGTCTAAAGACAATGACTTCTCTCATTGAAGTTCAAAAAAATCCAGAGCCATTCAAATCCTGATGTCAGTGAGGCAGTCGAGGAGAGGCTGAATAGAGGATGCACCCGTACACTCGAGGGGGAAATAGATTTGGCAATCGGCAGCTTATGAATGGAAGGAGATATTCCAGAGAAGAGTGGGCTAAATTCCTCCACAGTGAGGCTGGCCGCACACAGAGAAACGCAACTGATCAGTCATGATTGAAGGATCCTCGCACACAGCTGCAGACTGACACCACGACGCACGCCTGGGAACTGGCGCCATCTATTGACCGTAAACAATGACTGTGTTGTGACATATGTCCACCAATGATAAAAGTCGCCAAGGAAGAGTCGTGACCGAGTCCTGACGATTCAACATGTTGAATCGACACGATTTCTGTCGGGACGTCGTCAAAGGTCGGGAACCGCTGCACATCAAGCTGATTTCCAGTTACGTTGAGATTTGATTTTATTTAGGCTATCTTTGTCTTATTAAAATCTGTTTTATGATCTGAAACTCATTGTCAAGTGTGACAAATCACAAAAAAAGGAATCTAGAAGGGGGCCGATACTTTTCCACAGTACTGTACAGTACACGTAATGCAAAACATGTGGCCTACTTGATTACTACACAGATCTAGAGAATTCTCTTAAAGTGGCAGAGTAACAGACTATAATATGTGTTCCAGAGAGGCTTATTTTGGACCCGTGTTCATCGATTTCTAAAGTGTTTTAGACAACTGGTAAAACATTAATAGTCAGTGCACCGTAATGAGTGTTTCAGGTCACTGCTCAGGCTTTACAGCGTGGATGCCAAATGGCAGTGACAGCTATACTGTGTTCTGAAAATGATCATTTTGGACTGGTTTTCATATAGGTTTCTAAACACTTGAAGGGGTTTCCATTAGCCTCGACAAGTGCACCCTGAGGTGGTTCAGTTAATTTCTAAGGCTTTTTCATTTTGATGCCAAATGGCCATCAGTGTTAAAGCAGCTTGGGCCGTTTGTGTGTGTGTAACTGGTGTGAAGTGGTTCCAGCAGAATTAAAGTGTGCCTTCAGTTTTTCAGGTTATTTCTAAGGTACATAAGAGACACACACAGGCACATGCCAAATTCCAGCGAGCACCTTTTCGCTCGCGGTGTATTGACATTTGCAGAGTTACAGCGAAGCCTCTGCAGGACACTTGGGCTGGGCAATATGACAATACAAATATAGTAACAATAGAGCAATGTCTATTGTTTCAGACTCTATTGTGTTGCAAATCACTCACTGGAGTTCTTTGTGCTACTTGGGCATGGCATTTGCACCCAAATTCTAAGTCACTAGGATGCAAATTTGCATAAAGGCAACGCAAATAAACATGGATGAGAGAATGTGTAGCATAGAATGGGGTTATTCTGAAAAAGAAGACTAACCAGACGAGAAAAATAAGGAAGTTGCACTGGGTTGAGTAATTGGATGTTACATTCTCTGTGACAGTCACCTTCAATATTTTATCTTTCATCAAATACAAGCACAAGATGGATATTTTGAACCAGGGCTGCACCAATAACCACATCATAATCCCCAAATTAGTCTGTGCATTCATTTACTCACAAAAGGATGCATTTTAAAAGTCCAGATTTAGGAGGTTTTAAGGCCTGAAATAGGAAAAAAATGCAACCTCTGGTGACAGGTCCTGTGCAAAACATGGAAGAGTAAAATAACAGCTGGTTTGGTATTTTTTTTGTAAGTTATTGTATTTTCATGCAGGTTTGTAGGTTTGACATTTATTTTGGCTGCACAATGTGGTGAAAAAGTCATACTGCAATTATTGGGGCCAATGTTGAAATTTACAAATTTTATTTGTGCTGTTTTGCCTCATTTTTGTCGTCCATCCAACATACAACCTCACAAAGGCATCGCCTGCATTTATATTTTGAACGTTCTGTAATTTGTGAAAGTGTTTATACTTTGTATTCCAGTTTGTATGACTAATCTGACATTTCAAAATGAATATGAGTATTTTCAACCGAGCAGGTCGACTCCATCCGCAGTCATTGCAATATGATTTTATTTTTCATCAAATTGTGCAGCCCTATTTCATGTGTTTTACTTAAAATTACAGAACAGTCACCGTGCTGTGCCGTACACTGTTTTCTTCAGATTCCAAAAAAGCTCCATATAAACACCTGGTTAAAATGGCCCTATTTAGTATCAGATTAATTTTATGTGAATTAACCTAAATTTCTATGACAAAGATGCTGCAGGTTTTGCCTCCCAAATATACACATAAGACTAACTATTCTGACTTTCACATTTGCTGAACATTAATGATGATGCTTCATTACAAACTAGGCCATAATTCATAATTACACCTAAATCAATGAATCTGAGCCCGTTTCCCCATCAGCTGCTCCACTTCTCTAACCTGCTGCTGTGTTAATTAATGGTGACCTTTTCACGAGATTTGTCGACCGAAACTCATTTCTCAGTTTGATGTATGTGCCTGTATGTGTTTTCTCCCGCTGACGACATGACTGCGAGGGTATGTTTAATAGAAAACAGGGTTATCGGATTAGTTAAAGGTCTCATAGTGGGATAATTATAATTTTATTGGATTTTGAAGTCTGTGTAAATTCCGCGGTGCAAAAATAAAACCTTTGAAAATATGAAAAATCCTTACAAGGACAAACAGGAAGAACACACTGTTGTGGATTTTCATAACTTGTGACATCACCAATTACAAGCGATCCAGTCATAGCCAAGCGAGATGGCTTTATTCCTGCCCAATCAGCCAGTGGAATTCTAAACTTTCACAGTAACATATCTTAACATATAGCGTCCAATATCCTTTCCATTTGAATAAAACACCCACATACTCACTCATGTTCATATGACAGTACTACCGTACTTGTGCCGTGCAATTGTAAATACAAGCCTGTTTTCTCTACACTTTAATCATTGCATTGTGTAAATAATCCCATCTGTATATATAGTAATCTGTGCAATTTGTACATAATCTAGTTCATGTGCAATATGTCGTCTCTAATGCACCTCTTTTTTTGTGTGTGTTTATAGATGTGAAATAATTTACTTGCACTGTTATTTATTCTCTGTCTCAACCCTGTATGCTGCTGTTACAAAGGAATTCCCCCAGCGTGGGATAAATAAAGTCTTATCTTCTCTGACATAAATGTATATGTACTACTTATATTTGCCATTTAAAGACTTCTGTAATGGTGTTGGCAAAATAAAAGGTTTTGATTTAAGTTTTCCTTGGCTTTCCGTGAGTCTCTTTGTAATTCTCTAAAGCCTTTGATACAGTGGATCATAAATTCCTGAGGCAGAGACTTGTCAGTATTGGACTTTCATCACAAGCAGTTAGCTGGTTTGATAACCACCTCTCACAAAGAACTCAGCGTGTTCAGGCAGATGGTCTCACCTCTACTTCACGTATAATTAACAAAGGCGTTCCACAGGGGTCAGGCTAAAGCGAGGAACTGATTTTACCCATGATTTGCCGTTGGGCAGAGTTGGCACCCGTCCGTACTAGTTGTGGACAGTTGGCATGGCTAGTCGGCACAGAAATCTGTGTGTGTGAGGGGAACAGACCTGACCTGACCTAAGTCGCAGCCAATCAAACGTTTGAATTTTTCTAGCCGAGGTGGCTCACCTGGTAGAGCACACCCACATGGCTACTGGACAGCAACTGGGTTTTTTACCAAGGGGCAATGACGGGGGCTGTTCGTTGAGGCCAATGTGGAGGTAACTTTAAGTTGTAATCCCACCGCTTGGCCGCTGGGGAACTGATCATCCGGCTCCAAGAAGCTGCTTCCCATAGAGAGACATTGGACTTCTATCTGAAAATATGAAGCAAATCAATTTTTTTCATGGGTCATTTGGTCCCTCTAATAAGTAATGTGATGGTCCACCGTATATCAAAGACCTTATTGTTCCCTATAAACCAATCAGAACTCTCCACTCCCAGAGTGCAGGTCTACTTATGGTTCCTAGAATCTCTAGAACTAGACTGGGAGGCAGACACACTCTGTACCTTTAAAACTAGGCTTAAAACCTTCCTTTTTAACAAAGCATATAGTTACGTCTAGGTCAGGAAAACACTAAAACACTAACCCCAGCCGGTCCAGGCAGATGGCCGCCTACCCTGAGCCGCTGGTTCTGCTGGAGGTTTTTCTCTTCTGTT
>JAQQAE010023026.1:0-10132 GCA_029823295.1 Pseudamia nigra
GGCTGCACTTGACTTGCTAACTGTTTACGGTAACTTGCTGTCACTAATTCTATTATTCTGCAGCCACGGAGTCATAAAGAGAATTCCTTTGATCACCAGCGCCCCCTAGCATGAGTCAGGAGAACTGCGTGCCTCACCTAGTGCCTCTTTGCAGGCGTTTTATGATTGTTCAGCACAAGAAACACGTTACAGACATACAGTTGTTGATTAAAAAACACTGTACATTATATAAATCAGCTAAACTATGGCCCCACCGTGTTTTTTTTGTGCTCATTTTCTGCTGGAGTCTCCCCCCTAAATAACTGAAAACAACATGGAATTGACCAGCTGGACCTCAATGAAATTGACACGCAGGAGATGGGTTGAGGGGAACCCAAGGTCCTCTGAGGACAGCGACTGCTGGACATGTAGGAGTCAGTGGACGCATGGGAACTTATGTGTCTTTTGAGCCGCTGTCCACTGGGGATGAGATTGATATTTATCTATTCGGAACCGTGATAACAGGATTTATGCTGTTGGTTTGGGTATTTTTCCAGGTTACTGACAGAAGAATGGACAGAGCTGTTCAGAGCCTGATAAAGCTTTGTCTCAAATTATGCAGTTGGGAAGAGAATCTAGCAGCACAAACATGGATGATTTCTGAGGTAAAATCGAATGAGTGGGTAACAACACAGAGGTGCTGGGGTCTCTTCACAGTAGTGATCTTTGAAGTCTAGTTCAAAACTATATTAAAATGGAGTATTGAGGAGATGAAATTCTGTCTGCCTCTGAAAAGCAACTGGCTTATCTTCGTTTTGACTTTTCAGATCCCTCGGCCTTGAAACAGGCTGTGTGGACTCTCCTTGAAGAATGTGCTTCTTTACCCTCCCCCACTTTCATAAACATTCTGATTGAAAGCTTGATGAACTTTTCTGAAGGACATGTTGCCACCAGGGTGAGACATCATGGCACTTAACATTTGATGAGTGCACTGGGGAGAGGAGGCTTGATGCTTGACTGTGTCAAGGTGACCTTTTCTATGGACACACATGGCCATGATAACCACCATGGAATTTAAGATCTGGGCAATTTGCATTGAGGAAGGATTCTTGATTTCAAGATCTGTTCCTTTGGCTCCCTCTGTCTGTGTGTGTGTGGGTGTTGTCATCTCATGATCTCTTTCAGGTGTGTTGGCTGCAGGCTGAGACTCACACCTGTCATTCATTTACTCATCTGCCTCAGAGTATTTATACCAGATTCTTCCAGTCAGCATTCGCCAGTCCAACCGCTTACACCGAGTGGTATTGAGCCCACATTAGTTCTGGTATTTTCTTTGCTCGCTGGCCAAACAACTTACCTTATCTCTCCTGTGTTTCTAGACTCCTGCCTCGTCCAGCCACCTGCTCCATGTCTGTTCCTGACCGTCTTCCAGTCCAGGTTCGATTTCTCCAGACCAGCCTCCTGTACTCTCTGTCCTGCCCCGTTCCTGGTCCTCCAGTCCGCGTCTCCCACCTTTGAGTTCCCTGATGTCGTGTTCCCCTCGCCACCGCATCCTAGCACCATTTTTGACTGTGTTTTTTACACTGTAAATAAACTCATTGTACACCGACTCAGGAGTGTTGTCCGTCTCCCTCCCTTGTGACACTTGACTTTCTATCAGAACTGATAACACACAATGCATCCATTGATCATATGCACATTTTACATACACACCCCAACTGTCTCTGACCTTGCTTTGTTAATGTGTAGGAACCGTCTGCTAAATGTGCAATAAGAGGGTTTTTTTTTCTACGTGTCCACATTGTTCACCTTTTTGAGCCAAATTCTGGAAACTGTGCTTTGTTCTCTCTCTTCCTAGTGTCTATCCCCCCCACACTGTTCACTCTTCTGTGAAAGTGGCTGCATGCATGTTCGCTGTGGCCCACTCCCCCTTGGTGGGAGGAAATAATTTTGTTGTTGATGGAAACGTTGACAATGACAATAAAAGTTATTCTGGTTCTGAGAATGGGGTAACTTTATTTATTTTAAGGAATAAAATTATTTCATGTTTTTTGCTTCATTGTTTGTGTGTTTTATGTCATGTACACCATTTATGTCTGTGTCTCTTTTACATTTTTTTTCTTATGTCTTTTATGCTGTTTTGTCCCTTTGGGTCTGTTATGGCAGTTTGTATTTTTGCATCTTGCACATCATTTTTGTCTTTTTCTGTCTTTTATCATTTGTAACTTTTTGTGTCATTTTTGTATGTTTTGTCCTTTGTGTGTTTTTGCACCTTTCAGGTAATTTATTATGTTGTTGGGTCTTCTGTTGCTTTTGCACCTTTTACACACTTTCTATGCTGTTCTTGTATTTTTGCATATTGTTACATTGTATTTTTTCATCTTTTACACTGTTCTTATATTTTTTGTTTTTGCATTGTCATTCATGTTTGTGCATCTTTTACAATGTATTTTTACATTGTATTTTTTGCATCTTTTACACTGTTCCTGTATTTTTGCATCTGTTACATTGTTTTTTGCATCTTTTATATTCTGTTGTTTTTTTGCATCTTTTGTATTGTGTTTTTTTTTGCATTTTTCATGATATTCTTATTTTTGCATCTTTTACATTGAATGTTTTGCATCTTTTACGTCATTTTTTGCATATTTTATGCTGTTCTTGTACTCGGCATCTTTTCCATTTTATTTTTGCACTGTTTATGCATCTTTTACAATGTATCTTTTACATTGTATTTTTTTTGCATCTTTTATATGCTCTTTGTATTGCTGCATCTTTAATGTGGCAGTTTTGGCATCTTTTATGCCATCCCTGTATTTTTGCATCTTTTACATTAGATTTTTTATGACATTTTCTTTTTTTTTCATCTTTTACATTAGCTATGTTTCATCTTTTACTTCATCTGTTGCATATTTTATGCTGTTGTATTTTTGGCATCTTTTGCATTGCATTTATTGTATCTTTTACATTAGTTTTTTTTGCATCTTCAATATTTTATTTCTCTACATTCTCATTTTTTGCATTTCTCACATTGGACATTTTGCATGGTTTACCCTGTTCCTGCGTTTTGCATGTTTTGCCATTCCTGTATTTTTTCCATGTTTAATGCTGCATTTTTTTTGCATGTTTTATGCCATTCCCATGTTTTTGCATCTCTTATGCTGTTCCTGTATTTTTGCATCTTTTATGTCGTTCCTGTATTTTTGCTAGTTTTTTTTTTTTTTTGCATCCAATATGGCTTTTTGGTCTTTTTTGTGAATTTTACATAATTTCCATCATGTTGCTAACCCTTTTAAAAAAAGGTGCATTAAATAATGAATGGCATGATAATTATACATGAAAATTTTATCAAGACATAATTTTTGTCCCATTCCCCAGTTCTACTTCACCATGAACAAGACAGTGAGTGCTATAAGTCTGATTTGTGGTTCTACAGCAGCGTCACAACAATCCATTGAATGACTTTAGTTTCAAAGCAGGACATCTAAGACCTGTCAAGAAAGAGTATTTCAATGAGTCACATAATGCTGGAGGAAAGAGTGTAATAGGTTCAAAGGAGCAGGGGACGATGGGGGAACATCTCCAGGTGCAGCTTTTTTTAGCTCATTTTAGAGACAAAGTGAATGCAAAACGCAGAGGTGAGGGGAAACCTGCAGCTGGGAGAATTCGAGGGGCTGACGCACTGGAGGTTCAATAAATGTTTCCATATGTGCTCGAGATCCCAAGTGAAAGGCCTGCTTTGTGCTTGGCAAGGTAGCACGCGTGCAGGTCCTGAGTGGACTCCCCCAAGCCCCCTCCCCACCTTCCCTTCCATCTACTGCCCTTGCTCAGTAGCTCAGGGTAATATCAGCCAGGCACATGGGGAAGGAGGAAGGGGGCTTTGGTTGCCCTGTAAGTCTCAACCCTCGGTCCTGCAGCCTATTTTGACGGGAGCTAATTGCCTGTGACTACATGGAGACAGGGGACCGAAACAACCATTTCACTGAGTTAGTTGTCTGGTGGTGGGTGAATGAGGGTAGAAGGTAAAGTCGGACTGAGATAAGGGGGGAGGGGACTGTCAGGAAGTGAAGACATATTAGGAGATTCTCAACCTCCATTAGCCTCAGTGCTAAATCATTCCCAGTAATGGTGAAATAATTCCTCAGGACATTAAACAGGCAATCATACAAAAACACCTGCTCCCTGTGTGTTTAGCTCTGATATGACTCAAGAACTAATCATCTAACCATGATGCACAATTCATGCAAACTATGACCTCTACTGTGGTAACAGGATCAGAACAATGCATGGGGAGACGGAGACTTAAACTGGCTTTAATTTATACCAGTGGTGGAAACATGCAAGTCTAATCAAGTCTAATGAGGTCATCAAGCAGAGAGCTACTGTTTATAGTAACATAAAACTGTCATTCAACAACGGTGTGTAGAGCTTTGGTCTTGCTGATTACTTAGTTCATTGTTGCACATTATATTAGTCACTGCCTTCAGTGTTCATTTTCATTCATTTTCTTCCTTATTTCAGAAATTGTCCTCATTTTAGTTCATTTTGTTGGCAAGTTTAACCCTTCAAAACCCAATAAAACACCAAAAAAATTAACATAAATTATGATTCTGTTCATTGTTGCTTTCATTATTCTTTTCATTTTTGTGTTGTCATTCACTTTGGTTCATTTTCTTGATTATTCTAAACATTTTTTGTACAAATTGTTGATTTGTCCTTTATTTTTGTTCATTTTCTTGATTTTTCTATTAAATTTTGTGCATTTACTTGATTATTCTATTCAATTTTTACAGTTTGTTGATTTTTATTCAATTTTGATCATTATCTTGATTATTTTGTTCATTTTCTTGACTGTTCTATTCAACATTTACAGTTTGTTGACTTATCTATTCAGTTTTGGTCATTTTCTTGATTTTTCTGTTAAACCCTGTGCATTTTCTTGATTATTTTGTTAATTTTTATAATTTTTTTTAGATAAATCTATGCATTTCGTGCAATTTGCTGATTCGTCCATTAATTTTTGTCTACTGTAGTTTATTGATAATAGTGGTTAGCTTTGTTTATTTTCTTGTTAATTCTATACATTTTTCTGTAATTTGTTGTTTAGTCCATTCATCCTTGTTCATTTTTTTGATTTTTCTATTAAATTTTTGTTAATTTTCAGATTTGGTTCATTTTCTTGTTATGTCCATCTTTTGATCATTTTCATTTGCCATTGGCACAAAATTAAGCCAAGATGAACAAATTTAATCCACTCTGCATTTCTACACAGCTTACTTTTTACATTTAAAGGGTAAACTCCATTTTTAAAAAAAAATGTTATATCTGCATTCATCCGTTTAAAATTTTGGAAAATACTTCTCCAGAACATGGCTTGAATTTGTAAGACTTGAGTTGACATGAACTATGGTGTTTTTAACATTTAAGGTAAGTGTGATGGTGCAAGACGAAATCAACGTGTAGGGTTAAACAGAGGAGGAGGAAGAAGGAAGAGGGAAATGTCCTGGAATGTTTAGTTTTATAGATCCCATTGGAAAACAAGTCTTCCTCTTTGAATTAAAAGCTGCAACCTGTACCTGTGGATATTGTTCTTCCATGCAATCAGTAAAACCAACTGCATAACTCAACCCAGAAAACACACTGAGAAGAATAAGCAGAGTTTTCTTATGAAGAGGAAGAGAAAGTGCAGATAATCTAACATAAGTTCCCAGTAAAATGTGCATTAAGATCCTATCAGACCTTCACACTTGGCTGAACTGAATAAGTGCCAAGTGTCTTTGGCACACAGGTGCATTCCTGCCACACTGTAATTCCTCACAGGTACTTCACAGCAGAGAACAGCCTCACTACTATATGAGAGAAACAGACCAGAGCCTGTTGCAACCACCCTCCAGCAAGCACTACACACCAAGCATCCAGGTCCAGGACCAGATCAGGCCATCGCTTGAGGCAAAAGGAAAACAGAAAGCATTTGAAGGAGTTTCAGTTTAATGTCAAATAAATGTTTCCAAATCTGTATTTCATCTAGAATCTCTCATAAATACAGAGTAAGTAGATTCACATGCTGGAAACTTCCCTCTGCAATTTGTCCTTTACAGCATATTTGGCAGGTGGGAAATGTACTGTTAATGTTACAAAACAGAAAGTGGGCTATTTTAACACAGTACAGCCAGTGGGTCTGAGTTACCACTACTTGTTTTTTTAATCATTCATTACTCTGTTCTAATAAAAGGCTGAAGTTGAAGTCCTCCATTTATGGTATTTCCTAAAATTCTGAAATTCTGTTGTTTTATTCTCCCTGTTGTTAAATATATTCCGTAATGAATCAACATCAAAACATATATAATGGACATTTACACAGATGATCTACAACACAATGACCACTGACAGGTAATAATGTTAATTATCCATTTACAATGATACCTGTGAGCAGGAGGTCCGAATTGGGAGTGATGTAAACTCCAAGCTAATCTTGTTCCAGCTGCAAAGTCGGAAAAACATTGATACGTACTGGAAAGCCGGCTTATTTGTAGCATAGATGGTTTCCAAATGCATGCATTCTATGTGATAACAACTGCATATGGCAATATACACATCCAAACAGTGTAGTAACATGCAATGAATAAAAAAAATTAACAGTACCATGTGTATGCTTGATGTAATAGGACACAAACAATAAAAAATTAGCAGCATTCATTCAGTAGTTTTTAGTAGTGGCCATGGTGAATTGTAATGTTGGGGTTGCTCCAACTTGAAGGGGGTGTTCCAGTTGAACTTTCCAACTGGGAATTCAGAAATTCCGACATCCAAGTACAGCTGGAGTGCATCATTAATCCTTGAAGTTGATGTATTTGAAAAAAAAAAAAAAAAAAGGGCAGCGTAAGGATGCAAGCAACCTTAAAAAAATACCACATTGTGGTGTCAAGACAACTGGGTCAAAGCATCTCCAAAACTGTGAGGCTTGTTTGGTCCTGGCCCTGCAGTGGACAGAACCCCATGAGGATGGGCCAACAACAGGGTCTCAGTCCAGGAGAGTGTGTACGAGAACAAAACATTACTAATCACATAATGTTGTGTAGGTTCCTCCTTTAGAGGTCAGAAATGCTCTAACCCAAGACATGAGTTTTACTGGAACGCTAAAAGCTGCTATTATAGCTATCAGGACCAGAGGTCGACCGATTATTGGCTGGGCCAATTATCTTCGCCAATATTTGGAATTTTGTCATATGTTGTATCTGTGTTTTTAAAATGTGACAGGCCAATATCAAGAAATAAATTAAAAACTGGGTTGTTTTGGCTCAGCCCCCCCTCTCCCTCTCTCCTGCCGCTTCTGTCTCCAGCATTGACCGCCCATGGCGCCATCTGATTGGTTAAAACAAGCCACAGTGTGCATGTCCTCACACACACGGCAGAGAGGTAGCGTTTTCTCATGTGGACATGCTCTGGAGAGCGCAAACATGTGCCAAAGGTAAATGCAGAAAACTCTCCCGAAATTGTAATAAAACATCCCAGGATTCTATGTCCTGGGATAACGCTCTAGTGTGCATCAGAATAGAGCAGAGTAAACATTAGCTGCCACTAATGTACTTCCCAACATGTCTGTGAATTACTTGAAAGAAGGTGCTGATAATAATCGACAGTCAAACAGTCCGTGAGCATGTGTGTGTGGTTGAGAGAGAGAGCACGTAAACTAAATTTACTCTTGTTTTCTTGTCGGGAAACACGCTAAGGTGCAGGCTGAGTAGTTTATACCATAGCATTAATTGTCCAGTCTGGCTCTAAACGCTCAGCAGACTATGCATTATCAATGGAGAGAATGTATGTAATGTGGAGAATAGTGTGTTTGCGTGAAAGTCACATGACAAACGCTACAGCTCATGACTACTACAATAACTTGTGAGTCTAGGATCCACGCACTTCTGGAGCTATTTATTTTCTATTTGTTTGGTTAAATAAACATGCTTTAGGCCAGGGGTCGGGAACCTATGGCTTGCAAGCCAGATATGGCTCTTTTGATCACTGCATCTGGCTCCCAGATAAATCTTAGTTGACATTTCTTAACACGATAACTAATGAATAATTTTAATCCATTCAGTTTCTACCGCATCTGTTCAGGGCTGCGGGTGGCTCCGCTTTCATGGTCTGTATTCATACTGAAAATCTAGATCAAGCGAGCTTTTGCCCTTCTGCTCTATGGGAGGTTTCTGTCCTCCCTGAGCTCGCATTAGGACACCTGCGTTACTGTTTGACATGTGTACCACCCCAATCAAACTCCCCACCTGCCACTGTCCACGGAGTGGGTCGCGGGTGACTGGGCGCTTGACACCGGAAGCGAGAGCCCGCTCGGGGCTCGCCGGGCAAGTGACGCGCAAATGTGTCGGCGCCGACAAATTCGGTGTTAAAGGGTTATCCCGAGTCGTCGTAAGGTCAAGAAATAACCTTCGCTCCTTTCAATCGAATAGTCAGCACAAACCCTTTTGACGATAAAGATGGCGAAAAGAAAAAAAGATGAGTACCCGTATTTTCCGCACTATAAGGCACACCGGATTATAAAGCGCACCCCCCAAAAATGTAATTTTGAATTTTGTTTTGTTTTTATAATCAGGTGCGCCTTATAGTGCGGAAAATACGTATCGTACATTTCAGCACAAATGGACAGAAGAATTCGTCTTTGTGGACAGAGCAGGTTTTGCGTTGTGTCTAACATGCAATGATAAAATTTCATCGATGAAACAATCAAATATAAAGCGACACTTTGATACACGCCATGCTATATTTGCATCGAAATATCCATGTGAGCAGTCATTGTCACATCTTAAAAACATCAAGATCATGTTTAACGGATGAAAACCTCAACGCCTGCTTGAAGCTTCACCTCACCGTGTACCAACCAGACGATAAGGCCGTTAGCAAAAGCATCCAACACCAGAAGTCGCATTAACGGTATGAAGTATTTTATTTATTATTGGTTTGCTTCAGTATCACAGCGTTATTAAAAAGAATAAATCCAGAGACTTATTGTACTCTTAAATTGTAGGATTTACTTAAAAATTCACACATTTAGTTGTATTTAGTGTTAAAAATATTATATGGCTCTCACAGAAATACATGTAAAAATATGTGGTTTTCATGGCTCTGTCAGCCAAAAAGGTTCCCGACCCCTGCTTTAGGCATTTAAACCAATTTGAGCATTTGTATTATTCAACATTTTTACGCCAATGTTTTACACTTTTACTGCAAATGAATATCAGCTCTGTCAAGATTGTTAGAAGTTAAGGCCCCTTAGACTGGCTTTGATGACAATGAGGGAATAGGTTATTAATTGCAAAAACATTGATTATATGTAACTGCTATATGGAAGTACTAACAGAATGATTAAGTTGATTTACTAACTGTAGGAAAATGTTTATGAGTGGTATAAATATAATGTGTAATGATACAGAATGCAATGCGTTACTGGTGGGCCTCCTTAACTACTAATAATCGGTATCGGCCCTGAAAAATCGATATCGGTCGATCACTAAATCAGTACTTTACACATTATAGTGACACATGATTCAAACTCAAATCTGGTTCATCCCTAGACCACTTTTGTTGGGGTACTGTCTAGAGGTCGACCGATTATCGGTGCCGATATTTGGAATTTTGACATACATCAGGGTTTTTTTTTTTATCTGACGAGCCGATATCCAGAACTCAATTAAAAACTGGGTTATTTCGGCTCAACCGTCCCCCTCCCTCTCTCCTGCTGCTTCTGTCTCAGCATTGTGCCGCCCACAGCGCCATCTGATTGGTTAAAACAAACCAGTGTGTAAGCCCTGTGTGTGTCCTCACACACACGGCAGAGAAGTAGCATTTTGTCATGTGGACAAGCCCCGGAGAAAGCAAACATGGGCCGAAGGTAAATGCAGAAAACTCCCGAAATTGTAATAAACATCCCAGTGCTCCATGTCTACTAAAATTACAGTATGCATCAGAATAGAGCGGAGTAAACATTAGCTGCCGCTAACCTACTGTACCTTCTAACATGTCTGTGAATTACTTGAACGATGATGCTGATAATAATGGACAATCTGTGTTAGTAAAAGCATGTGTGTGTGGTTGAGAGAGAGCACGTAAACTCAGTTCACTCTTGTTTTCTTGTAGGGAAACACGC
>JAQQAE010023027.1:0-10132 GCA_029823295.1 Pseudamia nigra
TAGACAACAGAATAACCCCACTCCTCTGGTGACCTTGTCCACACTGACTGGACACTCACAACACATGAAATACACATTAGAATAAAACATAATAAAGAACACATTAAATCACTCATGCTAAATGTACGAGTCATAGACCAAGGGCAGATAATGACATGATTAGGGGATTCAAATGATTAGCATCTGGAGTGTGGGTGTGGATAATTCATTACATGTTCTGAATTTTGTCTCATTTCTATGTTGCATTAAACTTATGTGAAGTCAATAAATGGTGTAAATGCCATAGACATAAAGTATCTGTTTACTGCATACGTGTGGATTTCAGGAGGAATGGGGGGATTCAACTTCTGGGTCTTAACAAAGTAATATTTTACATAAGTAATGACAGTTTCTTTTTTTAAAAGATTTACTTTTACCATTTCATTCTTTTTTGTGGATTATTTGGTTAATTTTAGCTAATTATCTACAGTAGTTTATTTTATTAAAGTGCTGTTTATTTTCTTCATTATTTTGTGAATGTTTTTTGTACATTTTGTTGACTGTATTGTTCATTATTGTCCATTTGATATAAATACATCTCAAAATTACCATATGGATGAATGAGGTGCATCTGTATTTTATCTTCTTTTTTGTAATTTTTTTTCTTTTATTTCTTTATTTCTCGGGAGCATTTTGTTCCTTATGCTCATTTCCGTCGTTCATTTTTCCATTCCTTTCTGAAATGGATACAAAAAAGCTCAAATTGATGCATTAACAGGTCATTTTAATGCAGAAAATGAACTGTTTGATGGTCAGAATTTCCCGGTGAACCCAGAGATACCCGACTAAAATGTTCAAATAAAACCTCCACCCTTCCTCGTACCCCTGGGTATCCTCTTTCTTTTTACGCCTCCTTTCATGCTCATAACCTTCAGGTTTCACCTTTCTCCCCTTTACTCCTCTCTGAACTTAACATAATATTCTCACTCTGTTCTCGGTTTCACCTGGCGAACACTGCCCTGCGACTGCCACTGTTCCACTTGAACAAATATGGATTTTTTTTTCTTAATTGTTAATTTAGAGTTTCTTCCTTATGATGTATATGTCTAGACTTTCCATAATGTATCACATGCTGCATTTAAAGAATCTTAATCCAGGACGAGAAAGCATTAAACTTTGTGGGATTTTTTTTTTTTTTGTATTTATTGTGCATATTCCACCTGCAGGCTTTGGTTTTTGTTCTGTCTGGTGAATTCTAAATCCTTCAGTTTGTGCTTTTTTGTGTAATTTTATGAATGGACAAATATACAAAACAATCTAAAACGAAAAAAAAAACAAGGACCAAAGATTATCAAGAAAATGAAGAAAATTGAGCAAAAATGAACAAAATATTTTTAGAAAACGCTTAAAACAACCAAAATATGAAGAAAAAGTTTATCATTTATGTTTTTATGACATTCAAAATGTACATTAGGTGTCATCACAAAATCCCAAACTTATAATAAAATATATCAGTGATAAGCATAACATCAACATAAATGAATAATTAAACAAATGGCACCATGAGATAGAGGGTCAAATCCTCCCCCACCCTCCTGAAATCTATGTTTCTCTCTCTCTCTCCTCTCTGTATATGTGTGTGTGTGTGTGTGTGTGTGTGTGTGTCCCACTCACAGGTGTAGCTAAAAGTCCAGAGTCGGGGCTGTGGTCCACAGAGAGGGGGGTGTAAGCGACCCCGAGATCAGAATACTGGGACGAGTGAGACTTGGGAAAACTGCTGCTCAGAGTGTTCACACCTGAGGAACTGACACAGAGCACAGGGACATAAGACAGACAGAGGACAGACAGATGGACACAGGGTCACACATGTCACACTTCTACATACAGTACATGTCTGTTCCCTGTTTGAACCGTGTCATCTGTAACAAAAGCCCTGCTGTGGATGGAACCCTGACCACCGGCCGAGTGGTTAGAATTACCCTGAACTAGGCCTGACAATGCAGATTAGCACCCGTTGCCATGGCAGCAGGTGACACCTGAGCAGTTTATAATTGTTATATACAGAAGAGACTTGTGTCGACACTGACCCAGGTTCTTCTGCAATCATTTTGCACACAAACAGCTCACTCAACAAATAATGTCACCTGATGAAATGTTGTGTTTTAAAATGATGAGGTCTAATAATAGTATAAATTGCCAGCTTATGTGTCTGTGTAATTATTTAATATCTTAAATAATTATTGGGTTGCTGTCATAGATGCTGTAATAGTAAAACTGATCTTATTCTAGTTGATAATGTAATTAAATTGGCAAACATCCCTGACTGAACAGAGGATCTAATTAATGCATGCAGGCAGACGCTGCTGGTTTTGACTTACCTTTCTGACATGTCCCAATCTTGTGTTGATAAATTCTGGCCTTTAACACATAGTGAGCGGCTCGCTTTAGCCCTGTAGTCCTGCAGCTGTTACCCATGGAGCCTGGTTCTGGTCGTATTCAACAAGAGAAAGTTCAGCGCTCTGTGTACTGGCTTGGATCCCGGATACTGACACCACTGTGGCCCAGAGCTCCAGGAGCGTCGCACCTGGAGCTGCGGCCATCGGCTGATCACTGTGGCCCGTTGCCTAGCAACAGAGTTCAGGTATATCACAGAGGAGACAGCAAAGACAGAGTTGCAGCAGGCACCTTCAGCCTCCAGAGAGAGGATTAATACCTCCATCTGTCTGTCTGACTGCAGGATCACACTCTGATTTTCATGTAACTTTGGCAAAAACCACCAGGATTGACTATTTACCTAAAACAACTAACCATGTCAAATGCACCCAGGCATCATTTCTACCCTTTGTCACTGTAAATAAAACCCAAATTCTGAAAAATATACACCATAAAATAGAAGAGAAAGACAGCTGTATTCAAATTTCCTTTAACTTCTACTTTTTTTAGACAGCACCACATTGAAAGTCTACAGCCAGTGCTCAGCTCAGGGTTTGCAACATGCTCCAAAAACAAGCAACTAGGAGTAATTTAGGACTGAAAATGAGTTAAAATCATTCAAAAACAATGTGATTTGAAATGGATGATATGAAACGGTCTTAAGCATGATTCGATACAAAAAGAGCATCATAAAATGGACCTTCAGCAACAAAGATGGTCCATTTTTTCATTAAATGCCTAAGATTCAAATGTTCAAAAGCTTTTCTTCAAAGAACTGGATGAGATTTGGATTTTCACATGCTAAAGTGTGTAATAGAATTAAAAGACTCAGGGGCAGCAGGTCCTCTCTGCTGCTTCTGTTCCAACATCATCACAACATGTAGACAGTATTTCATTTATTACTTATTAGTATTTGCTCCATATCTTTTATTTTTAAATATTGAGCTATTTCCTACTGCTCATAGCTGCTACACTGCACATTTCCCTTGCAAGACTAATAAAGTACAACCCCACTTCCAACAGTTGGGATGTAAATAAAATGGAAAAAACAAAAAGGAAATCACTGCATGGGCTCAGAACACTTCCAGAAATCCCTTTCTGTAAAGTCAGTTCACTGTATCATGTAAAGAAGAAGGCACATGTGAACACAATCCAGAATTGCTGCCGTCTTCTCTGGGCTAAAGCTCATTTGAAATGGTCTGACACAAAATGGTTGTGTGGTCAGACGAACACCAGGGATTTCCAGTGGAGAATCGTGTCTGTTTTTATTGCAGTGCTGAGGACCCGAGGATCACAAATGTCCAAGTTTGACCTTCAACCTTCCCGCTGATTCACCATATCATGATCATTTACACTGTACATGCAGTTTATTGCAGACTGGTGAACCTCGGCCCATCTTTCTATTTGAGAGGCTCTGTCTCTAAAATGCTCCTTTTAAACCCAGTCATCTTACTGACCTGTTGCCAGTTAACCTAATTAAATTAAATTCTCCAGTTGTTTTTGATTTGGGCCAATTACAGTACTTTCCCAGCCTGTTGTTGCCCTGTTCCAGCTCTTTTGACATGTGTTGCTGCCATCAAATTTAAAATAAACTACTATTTTCCATGAAATGGTAAAATCAGTTTCAACTAATATGTTATTTATGTTGTAGTGGAAGTAAAACATAGGTTTATGAGATTTACAAATTATTGCATCCTGTTTTTATTTACAACTCAACTTTTTTCAAATTGGGCTTGAAATCTCATCTTATCTTATGGTACCTGGATGTGTTCCAGTACAGAATGCTCAGAACATACAACTTAAGTTCAACACCAGTGCATGTCGAGATTCACTGGATGTGACCAAATCAAGGATGTGTCATCTGTGCCTCACCGACAGACCTATAGAGACTCGGATCACTGAGGAAAATCTACATCTCACCTCCAATAATTTATTGATGAATAAACTGTCAAAGGTGCAGGAAAACCTACCATGGTTGAATCCACAATGTAAGGGTTGTGACTTAATTTTATTGTTCTCATCTTTGTTGAAGTGAACGGATTAGAATAATTTATATTTTCAGTGTCAGACCATATAGAAGCAGCCTTCAAAGCAGCTGGTGAAAGTGATTTAGCTGGAAAATAACTTCCTACCCCCATGGGCCGATGTTGCTCAATAATGCAGCTTGTTGTGTTTAAGATATTGCTGCAGTGAATCACACTGAAAAGATGAAAAGCCTTTTAGTTTATTGATTAAGGAAAACAATATCTTATGCAGTGCAGTGGAGTGTGATTTTCTGTTTCATTACAATTTAGAATTCAAATAATACAGTTTTCCCACAGAAGCCCAGCTGCATCATACTGAATAAGTCTGCATAAAACATCAATTGTGGGAAGAACAGTTGTCACATTAAAGCATTGTTTTGTGGATTTTGTGTTCAGCAGCCTGGAAATGCCTCATAATGACAAGTAACATCTGCTGTGTATGTCATTAACAAGGTTTATAATGTAATTTACAGCATTTGATGTGTCGACTGTGACTGGTGCTGCAGGTTGATTTATGGGAACTGTAGCCTTTTGTCTTGACGTTACTACAGACTGACTGATTGAACAGACAGATACAGATCTGATTTTGCAGCTTTTCCAAAATTAACACTGCTGTTTGAAGGGCACAAAGTTGAATGTTGGAGGATGTTTTTAGTCAGGCATCACTGGATCTCCCAGGAAAATGCTGAACATTGAACACCATATTTTCTCATTAATTAACATATATAGTATAATAAACATTCAGATAACTGAGCAAAACACACAACAAAATGAGCATATATGAGCCAAATAAAGAATAAAAAGAGAAAAGATCCACAAAAGAAGCAATGAAATAAACATAAATGAAAACAATAATTTATAAATAGTCAAAAATAGTCAAGAACAAATTAACAAAAATGAATGAAATAATTGAATAAACTGATCCAAAGTGAACAAAGTAATTTAATAACATAATCCGATAGTCAATAAAAATGAACACAAAATTGAAAGAAAACATCATTGTGATATGTACACTGTTGGGATTTGAAAGCCATGTTCTTATGAATAATCTCCCTTGCCTCTTCTTTTCTAAATCTGTCAGTGATTAATTTAGTGAAGATGCACACACCTGTTTAGCATCCCCAATGATGCAACCAGCTTCATCTTTCACTTTAGAATTTGTCAGCTTCAGAGTGTGAGAAGTGCCTGTGTGACTGGTCGCTGAAGTCATAATAAAAGACACTTTTGTCTGAATATGCATACGATATTCACAATAACTAAGTTCACGCCATGTATGAAATGCATGGGCACTTGTTTTCAGTTTCTGCATCACAGGGTGATGGTGACGTCAAGGAAGGAGAAGAGTGCAGCAGACACCACAGATGTTGAGACGCCTCCCTAATGTTGCAATATTCTAAAATACATTTATCACTAAATACACATATCAAACAGGATTATAATCATATAAATGCTTTGCCTTATTTTATCTGATTGTTGGAACTAAAACCACAAGTGTGCTTTATTAAAACATGAGTATGAAGCATGAATGTGGAGAATGGGAGTGTCTGATGATGAGTAGAGTGGAAGATATAAATATAGGTTAACCATTTTTACTTTGCAGCATATCCTATTCATGTGTATCCAGTTATAAAATCATAAGACTAAAGACTGTGTGATCTGAGTGTGGGCATAGTGAGCTTTTAGTTTTAGTTTGAAGACACTTCTATAGATATCAACAAGGCCTTGAAAAGATACATATGACATGCAGAATGGAGAGAAGAGCGTAGGCAGGTCGCTCTGTTTCGATAACAGGAACTGGAGTCAGGAGCGTGGACCAATGAGAAGTTGACATCTACCTTCATTGATAGCACACGCAATGTTAGACTATAAAGATTCTGGGTCAGGGGAAGGGAGATGGTCAGACTTCGTGAACTGACATGATTCTGTTGATTGTCAGCGATGCGATTTGACCCAGGCCGGTAACTTGCTGATTCTGTTGCTGAATAAATCGACCTATAGTGATTGGAAACTGCATCTCAGGTCTTCCATCATTAAACCAACATGCAGGAGAATTTAGGTAGAGAAATTAGATGTGGAGTCAGATAAATGAGACCAATTTTCCATCAGCACCTACAGTATGCATTATTACAAATGATAAGATTACTTAAAAAGGGAATTTGATTTGTTTGGAAAATAAAAAGGGCACTGAGTAAATTTACGGTACATCTGCCCTCCATGATTGTTTTATTTCCATCTGAAAATGCAGATACAAATAAAATCTTCTTATGTGGAAATATGATGTGTTTCCTTGTATATGAGTGTACATGTGTATGGTGATGACATGTAGTGTCCAGGACATCACAACATCAAATACAAAACTGACTTTCATAACCTGTTGCTGGTGCATTAATCACGTCTGTCATATTACTCTCTAGATAAGTGGTTGTCAACTGGTTTTGCCTTGTGACCCACATTCTGCACTGGTCATCAAGTCACAACTCACTTTCAGCCAAATCAATGCAGGCAAATGTATTTTTATTTAAATCAGTAAACATATAAAATGTGTATATTTTGAAAGCCAAATAATAACAAAAATGAACAAAATACCTGCAACACAATGAAAAAAGTTGAGACAATAACGAAAAATTTGCAAAAATAATCCTCCAAATCAGTACACATAAACAAAAATTAATTAAAATGAGCAAACTATGCAACACAATTAATAAAAGTGATCAGAATAATAAAGAACATGAACAAAATAAACAACAAAATTATCAAAAAAATGGACAACATAATTCAGTGAATAAAAAATGAGCATAAAAATAACAAAATAATCCAGAAGATGGAAAAAAGTAACAAAATGAATCAAAGTTAACAAAACAACACAATGTAAAATTCAGTGTATTCTGGCATCTTTCAATCAAATGTACTGCATGTGTTACCGTGCCAACAGATGCTGCACCAAAATAACATCTCATAAAAAAGAAATATAACATATGAAGAGTTTTTTTGACCATACACTTTGTGACCCACTCAGAATGAGCCCGTGACCCACTTTGAGATCTTGATTCTCCATTTGAGAACCACTACTCTTGACTAACCAGACTGTGTTTGAGGAGGCTCACATGTAAAACTCCCAGACACGTGTTTTCATGGGAACACATTCATGTTTTTATTGAGTAAAAGACTGAATACAGCTGGTGTTACTGTTTTTCCCTGTATATATACATCCAAAAATGGTGCAGCAGATCTTTTCCGTGCCCCTGCATGCTCAAGTCCGTTTCCATAGCAACCCGACTTAGTTACGGCGCCGTCTCTTAATCAACCACTCAGATGTGATAAGGCATATTAGTTCATCAGCAGTTAAGCCATGTGCCTACAGTGTAAAAAATGCCTAGAATACCGTCTGGAACAGAGATTATTACTAAGACTCAGTGTATAAGGACGAATGTTTGCACGTGTTTATTCTGCAATAAATACTCAGCATATATAGAACACACTGTGAAATGTACAGGGATAATTAAAGTGTAACTTACAGTGTGCACAGTCTTTTTATCTGGAGTAAGAAAGAGTAAATATCTTTTGAAGAAGAGAGAAAACATTTTGTGCATCTTGTGTGTGGGCGTGAGTGAGTGTCCAGCCGCTGAACTTAAAGGGGCTGCACGTAGAGTATGTATTGTGTTCTTTCCTCATATACAAACAATCCTGAAGTAGTGAATATTTACAATTTTTCTGCTTTCTGTGTGTCTGTATCCAAGTTTTTAAAGCTTCCAGTATCAAAACATCACATTATATATTGTATTTCATATTTCAATATATAATATACCATAGAATATTTGTTTACATCTTTTTTTTCATAAAGAGTATAAAACACAGCTGAAGATAGTGATAGAGGATAGGTAGCGTTTATGATGTCAGGATCTGATTGGCTGAGATTAAGTGACCACACACCACATTAAATGGAATCAAAGTCCTGGTCATTTGGCTCGATGACTTCAGGGGTCATGACTCTGCCCATGAAGAGGATCGAACCTGTGAAGAGAATGCAGACGTTGAGTCACATAGAAGCACACAGGTCATTCATTCATTCATTTTCTACCTTAATCCTCGCAAGGTTCGGGGAGGATGCTGGAGCCTAACCCAGCTGACTTAGGGTGAAGGCGGGGCAAAGTCACCAGTTCATCACAGGATTGATATACTGTACAATTCCCACTCACATTCACCCATATGTGCAATTTAGAGTAACCAATTAATCTAAACCCTAGTGCATGTCTTTGACTGAGGGAGGAAGCTGGAGAAAACCCAAATACAGTCTGGGTGAAAATCCTGCACATATAAGCACATACAGTGTGCACACACACAGTTATATTATATTAATGTTACTTGCATTTAAATGTACATAATAGTGGCCATCAATAATTATCTCTTTATATTGTGCCTTTAATATAAGAAAATTAAGCCCAAATTGAATTGTATGACGTGCTTCACATGAAATAGGCAGAAAATGAAAATTAATACAGGTTGAAAATGTTGCAGGCTTACAACCACAGACCTTTAATGTGAAGGAAAATGGTCTAGAATCTGATTCCTTCTTAGCAACTTTGTGACTGTTTTGCTCATATAATTTTTTTCTTTACCTTATTTATTTTTCTTCTGATTTTATTCACTTATATTCATTTTCCTTGCTATTTTATACCTTTTGCTCCTCATGTTGATAATTTTTCTTGTTTTGTAGATTGTTGATTTAATTCAAAATACTCACTGCCTGATTGCATTTTGCTTTGCTTTATGCCTTAAATTTGTAATTACTACACATTTAATGTCACCTTGTTACTGTCATTTTGCCTTTGTAAGGTAGTGTAGTGGATACTAGAGATCGACCGATTATCGGCCCCGATACAGGTATTTGGAATTTTGACATACAATATATCAGTATCAGTGTTTTTTTAAATCTGACGGGCTGATATCAAGAAATCAATTAAAAACTGGGTTATTTCGGCTCAGCCACCCCCTCTCTCTCTTCTGCCGCTTCTGTCTCAGCATTGTTCCGCCCACGGCGCCATCTGATTGGTTAAAACAAACCACAGTGTGTTAACCAGACTATCCCCACTATCCCTTCAGTTTTTAATAATGTGTTGGACAGTTCTTTCAGGTTTCAGCAATCCCGTTAGATGTTTTTTTTTTTTTTTGCTTGATGCATGCCAATAACTTGACCCTTCTGAGACAGTGTTACATGCTGTGTAACGCTGTCTCTCTACTGTAGTGCACGGTAGAGAGGCAGCGTTTTCTCGCGTGGGCAAGCTCCGGAGAACACAAGCATGTACCGAAGGTAAAGGCAGAAAACTCCTGAAATTGTAATAAACATCCCAGTGCTCTATGTCTACTAACGTTACAGTGTGCATCAGAATAGAGCGGAGTAAACAGTAGCTGCCGCTAACGTACCTCTGGCGTCCCTCCCGACATGTCTGGGAATTACTTGAAAGAAGGTGGTGATAATAATCGACAAACAGTCGACAGAAACTCTACAGTTCACGACTACTACAATAACTTGTGAGTCCAGGATCCATGCACTTCTGGAAATATTTATTTTCTGTTTGTTTGGTTAAATAAACATGCTTTAGGCATTTAAACCAAGTTAAGTGATTGTACAGTGGGGACAATAAGTATTGGGAAATGTAAAAATGTGCAAGTTCACCCATTTAAAAAGATAAGAGAGG
>JAQQAE010023028.1:0-10132 GCA_029823295.1 Pseudamia nigra
CTTTGGAAGCTCTCTGCAGACCATGGCTTGTGCTGGAAGATGTGGCTATAAAAATGTCAGGAAAAGCCTAATACAACAGCTAAACTTTATTTGGGGTTAATCCGAGGCACTTTAAATGGTGACAGGTGTGTTCTGACTCCAATTTACCATGAGTTTGAATGCAACTGGTTAAATCCCAACACAGCCACATCCGCAGTTATAAGAGGGTGTGCATACTTGTGCAATCTCATTATCTCAGTTATTTATTTTTAATTTGCCTCCCTGAAATTTTTCAGTTTGTCAATTGCGTTGTAGAGGTTATAGGTCATATTAAAGGTGGAAAAAGTTGTGAATTTATTAGTTTTGGTGTCACCTTTTTACCTCACAAAAACCTCACAGTTGAACAGCAGTGTGTAGACTTTTGAGATCCACTGTAGAACATAGGCATAATTTACCGGTAAATCAAGGTCAATGTCTGCTTTTAAACACTGAAATATGCTCTGATATTCTGCTCCAATATCCTTTCAATATGTCATGCCAAAGGCTTCACACCTCTGCTTTAGTTGCTATAGCTGCATTTATATGCATATTTTAACCAGATGTACACTGTTCTTGAAAGACAACTCCTTTTATTTTATTTTATTTTATTCACCACACAAAGTCCTGCTTTATTTAACACAGAGGGCCTTTTCAGGAGCTCATATCTAAGGAAATGCACTGTGACCGTTTCAAGACCACATGCAATATACATAAAAAGAAAAATCACACTGAAGTCAAAGTTTTGCTTCTCACAAGTCAGATGTAGTGTATATGTCCCCAAACTTTGAGAGGAAGAAGCATGCAAACAAGAAGCATCCATTTAGTTTAAATAACCTGAAAAGATCCTCTAAGTAAGGAGGCTTTCAGATGGGATTACATACGACACTCTAATTCACATTTTTATTTTCTTTATATTCCATTTGCACTTATACAAAGATTAATTTAATATATGCATAGCTAATCTTCCAGCTTGCTGAGATTGAAAGAGCAAAAAAGCAAAACAACATTTTAAACTGATAAAACAAGCTTAGCCATGTCCTCCTTCATTAACCTTAAGGCTCTCATTGCAGTGATAGTTTAAAAATTATTGTTGAGTTCTTTTATGTTCTAAAATAATGTGATTTCTTTTAGTCATTGGCCAGTGAAAACTGGCACGCTTCATTAAAAATAATCCAGTCTTTGTGTAAAACACAGCTCTTAAAGTAGCCAAATGTGATTAAAATTAAAAACAAAACAATACAAAACAAAAATAAAGCTCTACTGAATATGCTTCCTTAAAATCAATCCACAGTTATTCTGGCGTATTGAATGTCATAGTTGCATGACAGGAGGTGAACTATGGTTTGTATTCACATTCACAGTGCTGTGGTCTCAGGTGCAGAACAAATGAAGGAAAACAGGCACTTATTTTTTGGCAGCCAAGCCCTCGTATACCACCACCAGCATATGATGGATAATTAAGGCCTAGTCGGGCTCAAGCTTCAGTTCACATGGGACAGTTAAGCGAATGCTTGAATTTTCAGGCCCACTGAAACCTCTAATTTAGTTCCTCAGTCTAATGGCACTCTACATCTCCATCTCCAGAGCCCTCTGAGGAGTCCTGCTGGAGCAACTATGATTAAAAGTAATCTTTCGTCAGGGTAGAGCGAAAACTATCAAAAAAGCCTGCTTAATTACAGGGAGGCTGCAGACACATGGACATTTAATACCATGGGCTAACTACTCATATGACTTCACTTTAAGCACACCATCAGAAACAGTATTAATGTCTCTGGTTAAGAGTGCAGCAATGACCAGTCATGACAACCCCCTCCCCTGCTTCCAACAAACATATCTCTGCCTCTTGCCCCTAGCGCATGCCAACCAAGCAGCTGGCAGGGAGCTGATGGATGGCAGACAACCAGCAGCTGAGGCAAGGCTGCTCTTCTTTCTTCAATCCCTGAAGTCTGGCTCAGTTGCTTCCCTATTTTTACTTCTGTGCCACTATAAATTATTTTTGACCTCCTATCAAATGCTGTCTATCCATCCATTTTTTGGAAACAGCCTCGTACAGGATACAAACACCACTCTAAGTATTTATTTGTAGCTACTGGGGCTGCATTGTGAGTATTGTGATGGCCATTTTGATTTGAGGTTGTGATTTTAAATAATGAAGAAAAAAATACAAGGATTTAAAAAATACAAAAGCGAGTTTGGACTGTCTTCTTGAATGTTTTACACATAACCTTTTAGCACGCAACAGAGGCTGTGGGGTGATCTCTCTCTCTTCTTTTTTTTTTTTTTTTTTTTTTTTTATAAAGTGGAACACCTGAAAACCACCTACATCTGGACTTTTACACTGCAGCCTTTTATGAGTATACTATTGCACAGGCTGATATTGCAAATACAACCCAAATGCAATGACTGTGTATCCCTTTTAGCTGCATTGTTTTTCCAACCGCTGCACCCTGTGCCCTTTGCACCACCAGCTCATCTATTCTTCTGTTTAGCAGTCTGCCCCTTTAGCCCTCCCAGTTGGCATGTGTCCTCCACTTCCCCATTCCTTCCTGTTTCTCTATGGGGCCTCCATTCCTGCTGATGTCTGTGGTCTGGGGCCCTCACAGCTAGCTGCAGCATCGCCATCACACACATCAAATCAGTGTAAAGAGCGATCAATAGCGTGCTGTCTAGTGTTTATCAAAGCAACAGACATCCATCTGTATACGGGGCTCTGCACAGCACTGCAGTGTCAAGACACACAGCCACTGCTCTTTTTTGCCTGTTTGCGTGAATGAAAGAGAGCGACTCAAATGCAGAGAGATGCTTATTTTTTAATTACGCACTTAGCTGAAGCAAGGAACACATAATGTGTGTTCATAACAGGAAAATATAATGGTGAGACAGATAGTATTTACTTCCCCCACATTGAAGAATGGATTTGCACACTGTGGGTAATGCTTGTTAAGATTACATCACCTTCATTTCTTTCCAACTGCAGATGCTTTGATGTTATATAAGGGGCAGTTTACATTATTATACCCGGATAATTTTCTTTATTTCCAAACAATGCTTTCATGTTATATATAATCAGTGCAGATCAGTCTTTATATAGGTTTATTTTCAGTCTCACTGAAGGGACACTCATGGTGTTATTATAATGAGCTACTGAATAATCGTAAACACAGTCTGTTAGGTTAGGCTAAACTGACCAGACTAATGTTGCTGCGAACTTATAATAAACCACGTCCCTACTCCCAACTAGTCAATATTAAACTCTTTCAAGTAATACAGCATGCATTTACCATAACTATATATGGTAAATATTTAAGTCATACGGTTGTGTTACAATAATGCCACTTGAATAATGTATAAATTAGAAGGATATATCTGTGAAGATTCTCAGTCAACCAGGTCATAGTTTTCTTTCACACTAGTTCCAGCAACTCGACTGGTATGTTTTCTTGAAGTTCTACAGCACTGAAGAACTCAAGAAACCTCTTGGAAAAGTGGTGAAAAGTCAAGAAAATACAGCACTCCAGTTGATGCAAATTATATGCAAGAAAAATTAGACAGATACCTATGGTGCTATTATCCTTTCACAATGTGCAAGCATCGACTGGTAGTTTGAGAGCATAATTATCCTCTGCTCAAGCTCAAAACTTTGAGCTCATACAGACATGTCTGCTCAGGCGGATTTCCTCTGCTTGCTCAAAGCTCTGTCCAGATACAGAATTTGCAGCGGTAGAACCCTGTCAAAAGTCCACCAGTAGGAACAGACTACTATTTGGACCTGTGAAAATTATCGCCATTTAGGCCCGATTTCTCTCAGAAACCCTCATTGTTTGTAAACATAGCTGCAGTATCTCCTCCATTGCAAGGCTGCCTGATGCTTCTGCAAACATGGATCCATACATACTTATATAATATGCACAGAGGAAAACCATGCTCTCAAATTACCAGCTTTAAATTACCAGCTTGTGAATGCCAAAATGCCATATTTGCCTAATTGAGAATAGGTGAAGAATAGAATAAGATACTAAATTTATGATAATTTTAGCTAAAGTAGATAAATAATGCTAAGAGGTGCAATATGGTATTTAAGCACCAGTAAACATCACTCATGACAAAGTGAATTGAGCATTAAGTTAATTCTGTAGACTGTTTACAGTACAGCAGTTTGTCCGAGGAAAAATGTTCTCTTCAATAAGCAGAAGCTCTGAAAGTGTAGTTTAGCAGACAAGAATTCTGTCAATACGACACTGTTGTGTATGATTATGACGAAGACTCATGGACACCACCAAACGATTAGACTGTAAAGGATCCTGTGTGATGTTAATGCCCTATGAATGAGATCCACCTTGCATCGGCACACGAGAAAAGACGACACTGGAGCAAAAAACTGGAGATACATCGGCTGCATATGAAGCAACAGATGATTTGAGTTGAATACCGTACTATATCTGTCAAACAGGCTGAAGCCAACATACGCATATACTGTTCAGAAATATTCATGAGCTGGTATTTTGCAGTTTTGCATTGTTTATGCATCACTCCTCTGGTGTGTAAAAGCAGAGAAGTATTGTCTTTTTTGAATGTGTGCCAATTAGAGCAAATATATATATATATATATATTTTTTTTAAAGATACTTGTGCACTGGCATCATTTTCAAGCCTTGGTTCTTGCTCTTGTTATGTATCAGGATACAGTGTCTATGAATATGATTCAATGAGGCAGCACAATAATTTTTAGTGGTACTAGTTTTCTGAGAGTGTGCTTACTCATTCAGTAGCCTCCAAACCCATTCATATCAAACTGCAGCCTTTCTAGCGGCTTTGAATGATGCTACACTTAAAACAGACCCGTACAGAGACACCTCCCTGTCACTGCACGCCGTCTTACGAAAATAAAAGGCAGGTAAAAATAAATAAATAAATATTCAGATTGGTTTCTGCCTCGCACGAGCAATGATCACAGAGTGGTTCTTGGAGTAAGATAATTAAACCAGCAAAATGCATCTGTGGTGGCGTAGGGCTGCAGCAGGACAAAAGCCCCTGGGTCTATGTCAAGTGTTATTACTCGTTGCAGTGTGCTGGATAATGCCCGACAAACAAATAAGCATATGAAAACTGTTAAATCTGCTGACCTACATGTATACCTTTTTCATGCTTTCTTTTCATTTTCTTCTGGAATTCTGGAGTAAACTTAACGATAACTGTGCTGTAGGCACAGGGGGTGATGCATCTGTTTGTGCGCCCACATCTGTCCATGCACTGTTTGTTCACAGAAATGCCCTGGGCTCATTTTAGTGGCACAGAGGCTTTGTTGTTGAATAGAGAGACAACAAACAGAGACAGAGGTATTAAAATACAGCATGCAGATACAGATTTTTCAGGCAGCACATGACCCACATGACGTGGACGGCATTCTCAACAGCAGACAAAAAGCAATCATTATTTTAGCACTAGGGCGGATTAGCAAGGCTTACCAGGAATTTTATCACTCTCCCATAATGTGCTGCATGGTATTAGCATAATGTGAAGAATGATTAGACAGCCTTTATCTCTGAATCACATAGGGTAACTATGCAATTATTAATAGGAAGTGTCCCAAGCATGCATTGCTATATATGGAGCTTACTGTACAATTTAATTATAAAAAAATAAAATAAATGTTGCTACCAAGGATGAAATCAGTTTGGAAACTTCTCTTTGGAAAGCCAACGTTTGAAGAAACCCTACACACTCCTAAACTGTCCTCATTAGTGATCAGAGATTCATGTTACAGGTTTATGTAATGTTTTTGGGCGGATGTGGCTCAGTAGGTAGAGCGGGTTGTCCAGGAACCAAAGGGCTAGTGGTTCAATCCCCGGCTTCTCATGTCCACAGGGCCGCAGGGTGGAAAGGCGGTATATAAGTGCAAGACCTTTTACCATTTTGTTACATTCATTCATTCTGTGCGTCAAGATCAGAAATGTTATAAAATGACTGACTTTGATGTAGATTTTAGTGCTATATTAATAGTTTTCAAATGTGTACCCAGGATTACTTTTATTGATTAGAATTCATCTTTCCATATGCTACATGTGATTTCGGACACTGATTGACCTGCTTCTGGTGGCAAAGGTCTGCGACAGAATAGGGGAGCAAAAACCTGTGAATAATGTGAATAAGAATGGACATGGATTGAATAACATGGGGGTCTGGTGTGGAGAAGTGTCAGGGTTATATCAAGAGCATAATCCGGTGGGAATTTACATCTTAGTTTCACTGATTCAACCTTATATTGTTTTGTACATTATGTCACTTATTAGTGTTTTTTGGTCCTAATTGTTTTTTTTTACCTTGGTTAAAGCTACATCTTGTACTATTTTAATTTGGGAAATCTGTTTTTTTTTTTAATAGAATTGTGTATATTTGTATCCAAGCTCTCTGACTGCTCTATTCATTTTAAATCTGTCTATTACTTGTGTATTTGTACTTTATACAGTTACAGGATTTATGTAGCATGACTGCTAGGCTTTTAGAGTTGGCCAACACTAAAAATATTTGGTTTTAACACTTGAACTGATAGGAAATGGTGGTATCATGTTATCCTGTTGCTAACCTCTTAAACCCTGGAGTCTCCAGATAGGGGGGGGGGGGCTATGGAGAACCCCCAGAGTCCCCCAAGGAACAAAAAGCATAAAAGGGATAAAAAAAGCATAAAACCCTGCACTAATCATGAAAACATTTAGTCATATTGCACGTCAAATTAAACAGGAGAAACTCTGCTACGAGCCCACACCAGTCATATTTACACACACCAAACACAACCGCAGCACCAAGAAAATTAATCATCAATTACACCCAAATCAAATATAATCATCAAATACACTGTATAAACACCCTAAAAAAGAGGCTGAGGCTTAAGAGGTTGACTTAAGTCATGATAAGTATAAGTGTGTCCACATTCTTTCCAAGCAAAAACACATACCAGTAACCCATTTTAAAACCAGAGGAGAGCTTACTTTCAAGCAGTGAACCCCCCCCCCCCCACCACCACAACTGTGCTTTCTTTTGCCACTTTCCTCTCAATTTCTGTTGAGTCTTTTTAAAAGCAGCTGAAGACCTTGTTGTTTAAGAAGGCTTTTAGCTAGATGTGTGGTTCTCTGACAGCTTATTTTTGTGCTTTGTATTTGTGGATGTGTATTTCTTTGTTTTTGTGTACACATGTATTTATGCGACTGTGAAGCACTTTTATGACTCTTTCTGTGTGCTACATAAATTAACTTCACTTACTGACATGAGATTATTCTACGTGTAAAAGAAAATCTCCACCTCTGTATAAACAGTGGACTTTGGCTTGTTTATCCAGTGAATCTCAATATTACTGCTCATTTTCATACCAAATACATTTTACTGAAATAGTGTTATTAACAGAATACTATGTTTTAAGAAAGACCCATGAGCTGTTAATTGTGTGTCTGCATTTCACATTGCATTCCAAAATCCAGAATAATACTTCCTAATTGATGAAGGCCTTCAAATAGAACAGTAGTTTTAAAATCATCACACATGAGGTCACATGACTCAAAAATCTAAATAATACAGCTTAAAATAAATGCATTACATTAAGAAAACTGGCATGTACACAACAAAGGCAAACACTGACAATGTATGTTAAAGTTACAAATTCAGTGACATAGTTCAAATGTATGTATTTCGATTCAAGTCAAAAACATAGTCAACTAAATTATCCATTTGTTACTGTATGTTATTTATCCTCTATGAATACAACAGTTATGCTAATAGAATAAAATGAATGGACCATTATCAAGACCATTAAACTTTCTGTGACCCCGCTTACAATATTTACTGAGTAAATCTCTGCTTTTTTTTACTATAATTGCAATGCATTCATTTTTTATACCTCTAGCTCAATAAGCCACTTGTGTAACATGGAGATGTATGATTTAAATGTAAGATCTTAGATAAATTAGTCTCTAAACTAGAGCCAGCTGTGGCCCTTAAATTTAAAAGCCCGGTAAATGTTTGTAATGCTCCTTCGAAAATACACCCCTGAGAGGACAAATAGCTTAGAAATGCTACTTATGATCAAATAAATCACGAGGAATCTTAACAATCCTCCAAAGAGAAGATGTTTACTAAAGTCCACAGCAACATAAACAGCTGGTTTATGTCCATACAGAGACTGACATTTATTTATTGCTTCCTTTACAGGCTTGATCCAAACAGGAATATCTGCTGATTTGCTCTGATTAGTTTATAACATGCTGTGAGCTTACGAGCTCTTGACTTGTTTTGGCACAAATTTCTTGCTACTGTGTTCTCTCAACTCGAGATGTATGGTGTGTAAAAAAAGATAAAGCTGACAGAAAAAATACTTTCTTTTCCTCTCAGCATCACAAATCCTTCCGTGTACCACCCTCTTTAGCAGGTTTTTTACACCCGAACTCTACACCCATATACAAGTATAATCCAGGTTTTTGCTGAATTCTAGCTGACAGTGTGTCTGTGCAATTCTTGCTTTGCTCTGTTGCAAAAGATTTCCAACAGAGAGTCTATGTGTCAAGTGAAATGTCATAAAAAAAAAAAATACACAGTGACACCAACTAAAATCATCGTGGCAGCTTCAAACACATGTTTGCAACTGTGAAATGGAGCATAGAAAAGGAATCAAAACACAGGCTGGATGCTACTCTCACCAAATAAATGTAACAAACACCATGAAAGGCACTTTCGATTGACTTTAAAAATATTGTCAGTGGCAACACCTGCTGATGGAGCGTGACTTCATTAGCATGTCTTTCAATGACAGAAAGATAACAGGATCTCCATAAATTGTTTTTTTTTTTTTTTTTTTGCCTCCCATGTGCCGCAAACGCTGATCTTGCTGTCTTTCTGCGGTTTTCTGAGCTTGGGTTTCTTCAGCGGTAGGCAGCCTGAATGACCTGTTTGAGTAAAGGTGAGCAGTACCACATAGGGCTCAAGGCCAGTTCCAGAAAAAAAGAAATGATTAAAGAGGTAAGGAAGGAGAGGACTCCACCGGGAAGCAGTCTGTAGCACTAGTCCTCAATTTTCTCTCCATTTTGTCTCCATCTCATTCATTCACAGCCCTACTAATACTTCTCTGTGAGTGTCCTCCTGTCCACAGGCGACATCCACACTGTCCTCTTCATCATTTCTGCATCACCACCCTGTAAACCTCTCACCCTTTTTTCACTATTTCCTTTTGCCAGATAAAAAGCCTGATTTTTTTTACAGCTTATGAGCAAACGTATATGTGACTGTGAAGCTCAATAATTAACACAGATTCTTGATACAGTGAATATCAATATTCTACACGACACCCTGCAAAGCAACATAATTTATGCTATAATCTACATATAATATACCTCCTCTAGTGGTCAATTCAAATACCCCTGATTACCCTTATTAGTTCCATTAAAAATAACAAATATGACATGATCTTACAGGAAAAAAGGTTTAAAGTGGGGGAAAAAAAAAATCACACTAAAGAAGTGGCAGGAGACATTCTATGGCACAAATACCCCTTAACTTTAGTGTGTGTATAAGTGATTTCATTGTATTAATGTGTGTATCATTTTTTCACTCCATTTTGGTCTTGGATTTTTTGTTTAAAATGGAAAACGGTATGTATGAATGATACACGAATGATAAACAAATTTGTATTAAAGGAGACACATGAAGAATCAACTTTCTGTGCTTTCAAGATAAGCCCTAAAATAACATTGCAGCATAAAAACAGACCATTCGGAGACAAATATTACACAGAGCTTTTCTGATGTGAAGCTGCCTAAAAACCCCCAGTTTGCCTTTTCCCTCAGATGTTACATCTCCTGTCAATCAGCTCAGACTCCGCCCACGTGGACTGGGCAGCTCTCAGCAGAGTTCACTTCACACCACTCTCTACCGGTGTCTTGTCTCATTTGCATACGCCACACCATGTGAAATCTGATTGGTCCGACTGTGTTTTCACTCAGAAAAACAAATGGGCCAATCAGAACGAGGGGCAGGGAGGGACCAAAACCTGTTTTTTTTTTAATTTTTTTTTTTTTTCAGCCACGGTTCAGCGTGAAAAGTAAACAACACTGAGAGGGAATTTTAAGCTGAA
>JAQQAE010023029.1:0-10132 GCA_029823295.1 Pseudamia nigra
TAATTTGAGACAAAGCTTTATTGGGCTCTGAAACAGCTCTGTCTGTTCTTCTGTGTCGATAACCAGGAAAAATACCCCAACCAATCAGCATAATTCCTGTTATCATGGTTCCGAATAGATAAATATCCATCACATTCCCAGTGGACAGCGTCTCAAAAACACATAAGTGTCCATGCGTCCACCAACCCCAACATGTCCAGCAGCCGCTGTCCTCAGAGGACTTTGGGTTCTCCTCAACCCGTTCCTGTGTGTCAATTTCATTGAGGTCCAGCTGGTCAATTCCATGTTGTTTTGAGTTCTTTGTGGGGGAGACGCCAGCAGAAAATGACCCCAAAAACACGTAGACAGACATAGCAAGCGGGGAACGGGGACGGGAGCAGATAGAAATGCGTCCACTCTCTCTGAAAGCTGGAAGAAGAAGGTAGCTGGAAAATGATTTAATGGGTGGATGGATGGACTAATGGGTGGATGGATGGATGGATTGATGGATGGATGATTGAATGGGTGGATGGATGGATTCACCGGATGCACCGTGTCGACATGGTCCGGGCTGCTAACACATGCGGCTAACGGCTCGGGCAGCGCTGTGTCCGACCGTGTCGACACGGTCTGGGCTGCTAACACAGGTGGCTAACGGCCCGGGCAGCGCTGTGTGCGGGCCGGGCAGCGCCATGTCAACACAGTCCGGGCTGCTAACACAGGCGACTAACGGCTAACAGCCCAGGCAGTGCCGTGTCCGGGCCGGGCAGCCCGGCCCGACACGCCGACACAGCGCTGCCCAGGTTACGGCTACAGCTAACAATATAGCCGGTTCCAGAGTGGAGTTAGCTTACGATGGCAGAGGCTAAGACACACAGGACCACGCTGTCGGGTTCTGCATTAAGGAGTTGAGCTGATTCATCGATGCCCATGGTGAGGCAGTCTTGTTTCACAGCCGGCTAGTGCTAGCTAGCCGCTAACTTCCCTAGCACTAGCGTCTAGGTCTCTGACTTCCGGGTCATTCTCATCGAGACCCGGAAGTGATGCATACGTGACCTGGGCGTAGACACGTCTTAGGTCGTTATGTGGTTCAATTTTTTTGCAGTTTTTTTTCGTTGGATTCCGAATTTGTCGTTGTCAGAAGCGGTCGTTGTCCGAGGTTCCACTGTATATTAGAATCTTGATATTTAATATGTATCTGTTGCACAGTGATGGACCTGCTGACATTACCCTCAAAAAACAGCATCACACAGACGACGTCTCATAAAAGCCCATCTCCTATCTCCCCTTTGATATGTACAGTGAACAGTAACTCCAATCTCTTGAAGCCAGCAGGCCACACTCATCTCTTTACTTCTGGAGAGGCTTAAAAGTAATCAGGCACATGCACTTTCCCATTTGGAAAAAAGGGAAAGCTCCCAGACAAAGCATGGGAGCGTATTGTGCAGTGAGGGATCATAATCCTGTTCTCCAGTATCAGCTGGCCGGTGAGGGGATTATGGATCACACAGATGCCTGGGAATGTGGAGCTGCAGATTAATAGAGGAGCAAAAAGCTCTGCAGTCTTCGTCATGCATTCCTCAGCTCTACATCCTAAAAATGCATGGGCTATGAATCGCTCACTTGAAAAGCAGATGTAAAGTACTGAGAGGGTTTCCCAGAGTTTTTGACTAAAAATCCAAAAAAAGAAAAGTGGTGTCTGCTTATGACTCAAATTCAAAGTCGTGATATTTGTAGGGTTTACTAGATGTATAGGAATAAACGCTGAAATATTATGATATATGTTATATAGAAGTAGGCAATAAAGCTGAACAAACATGAACAAAATAATAAAAAAACAACCAAAATAATTCACAAAATGAACAAAAAAATGACCAAAATTATCAAAACTCAATAAATGTAATAAATAAAATGAAAGAAAATGAATCAAATTATCAGGAAAATGAACAAAAATAACTTCTAAGCAAATAATGAAGTTAAAGCAAAAATTAACCAAATAATTAGAAAAAAAGATAAAATGAACAAAATAATAAACAAAATGAATGAAAACGTAGAAAAATGATCAAGACAACAAAGATATTCACAAAATCAACAGAAATAAAAAAGACCAAAATAATGCAGAAAATGACCAAAAATGATTTTAAAAAATTAATAATAAACAATAAAATAAACAATGAAAAAATTAACTAAATAATTAACAAAAAATTTAATAATGAACAAAAATAATGATCAAAATTAACAAACTATTCACAATAATAAATGGAAGTTAATATTAAACAAATTGACAAAAATTAAAATCTAACCCATTGATGAAAGCTCAGCCCCCCGTGTTGGGTCTGGACTGTAGCATCAAGACACATTGAAATGAAGTTTAAAAGTGGTAATTCAGACAGAATGCATGTTAGTCGTGCAGTCTATTCTTACCTGACACCCTGTTCCTTTGTATTTCAGTTTCATGCAGATGGTGCCACAGTATTTCTTCTACAATCTTCCTTCCAGTGAGAGTAAAGACATCCTGCAGAACGTTGTGGATCACGGAGCGTCTCGGCGCCACGAGGAAAAGCCTACGAGCGCACACAGCGACCCCCAGGAGGAACAGACCTATGACCGCTGCGTCGTCCAGTGACTGAACCACAACCCTCACATCACGGTTCACACTCTGGAAAATGACAGGCCAATTTTACAGAATTGTAAAGCCTATTCAAAATCAAAAAAAAAAAAAAAAAAAAAAAAAACAAATCAAGAGTCCTGGAAAAACTCAAGTTGTCCTGGAAAAGTATTGTTGCTTATTTTGTCGATTATTTTAATGTGTGTGTTGGTGTTAAATTTGGTGTTATTTGGTTCATTTTTGATAACTTACTTAATTATTTTGATTATTTTTACTCATTTTGTTGCTTATTTTGTTTGTTTTTTTGTTAAATTTTGGTGTTATTTTGTTCACTTTTTTAGCTCATTTGATTATTTTTATCATTTTTCTCATTTTGTTGCTTTTTTTGTTGATTTTTTGGTCAAATTTTGGTTTTTATTTTGTTCATTTTTGTTAACTCGGTTATTTTGGTCATTTTGTTTCTATTACCGTATTGGTGATTATTTTTGATTTTTGTTAACTTATCTGATTGTTTTGATCATTTCTGTTTGTTTTCTTGCTATTATTGTTGAAATTTGTTCATTTTTGTTACCTTCATTTTTTAAAATCATTTTTCTCCTTTTATCATTTTCTTTTTTGTTAAATTTTCTGTTATTTTATTCGTTTTCATTAACTTACTTGATAATTTTTAGTGACTTTCAGATCCCATACTTCTTTTTTTTCCAGAGAAGCACCTCGAGACAACACCATTCAGTTGAAGAGTGTTCCTAGTGTTGGTCCATGAGTGTGACCTGGTACATACGTAGGATGTATTCGTGTATGGTGTAATAACTTGCTTGTCATACTGTAGCAGCTGAAAATGTCCCAGAAAAGTTCTGGAAAACAACTTTAAACAGAGTGGGAACCGTGCATATGGAACACTTTAATATACTGTATCACTTTATAGTTTAATGAGATTTCTCAGAAAATCTTTTTTGTATTTATTTCTGTCTAGATTTATATAAAAACACCAAAAATGACCAAAAAAGTGTCTTAATACACATTTCACAGCACATATTTTGACTTGTTACAGCAGGAAAAGCAGTGTCACTGTTAATAAACGCTTCAGACTGAACCATCATGCACAAAGCCACACCGCTGCACTAAATGAAATTACATTTACTGCCTGTCCCATGTAGCTGTTTTTCTGCTTTCATGTACAGTTTGCAGCAGAACTAAATACAATCAAGTCTTATCTTCTCTATTTGCTCTATCTCTTTTTATGCTCTCCAGTTCTTGAGGGAAATATCTGGGTTTTAAACAACTAAACTTAAAGGCTTCTTGACAGCTGTGCAGACGTAGTAACACTGGTGTGGAAATGGAAACGTGCCATCTGTTCTCAAAAGCAACTAGTTCACTTCAGAAAGGTGTGTTAGACCAGTGTGTTTAACGCATGGCTGATAGTTTCACAAAAGTCTAATCTGGGTTATATGATTTTTTAGTATACACACAAAATACACACGGGTCTGAAAACATGAAGTGAAGGGAACAAAATAAAAGCAAGAAAATGAGGACAAATGCACAAGATGAGGGAAAAAATGAATAAAAATTAACAATAATGAACAAAATAAACAAGGACGTTAATAAATTAAGAATCTGGATGCAATGGAGATACTTACTTTGTGAGGATATCTCAGGGATAATTAGCACCATACAATGAAGAAAATTCAACTGATTTAATTTATTTTCATCTTGGAATGTCTTATAGTGAAGTTCTTCCAACTCCCACACATAGGCCACATGAAAACGCAGATAAATAACTTTCCTGTCAAGAGAATATCTGCTTTGCACCAGACCTTGTTCACTCAAGATTAATGTACAAACGTGAAAAATATATATATCAATGACTTCAGGAGCTCCAGAAAAATGCTAACTAAATTGATCAAAAATGAAACAGAATAATGCACAATAAATATAAATGACTCAATAAAATTAATATGTAAAAAAATACACAAAATGAACACAAATGAAAAATAAATGGAGAAAATTAACAAAAAATGAATGAAATAATTTTCCAAATGAGAAATATTACCTCAAGCACAATTCGTTTTTCAAAATCATTTACTGCATATAAGGCAGGGGTACGGTATATAGAGATCCAAAAGTTCCTCCCCGACCCCCTCAAAATCTACAGGTGTATCTATAATGACACCTGAAAGTCATGCTGCTTTATTGTCATTTATAATTTAAAAACATAAATTCTATGATGTGACAAGAGCTCAGTATATTATTGTAAA
This sequence comes from Pseudamia nigra, assembly GCA_029823295.1. Taxonomy (NCBI): domain Eukaryota; kingdom Metazoa; phylum Chordata; class Actinopteri; order Kurtiformes; family Apogonidae; genus Pseudamia; species Pseudamia nigra. Next base: position 4,843 of record JAQQAE010023029.1, read on the forward strand.
TGTAAAGTGAAGATTTTGACTGATCCTGTGGCTGCACGTTGAACTCTGCAGTCACCCTGAGCGCCGCGGGTTCAGTCTGATTAATGAGGTGCAGGGCCAGGTCAGGCGTACATGTAGCTGAGCTCCATCTGCTCTGGACAAGGTTCAGCAACAGTGAAATGACCCACTTTACTCTCACTGTATTAAAAACATCATGTCACCTCTTCACTGACCCAGGCTGAATGGTGCAGGAAGAACCGGTGCCAGGACCCCAGGGTTCTGCTCTGCATAACCTACTTACAGTCCTCACTGTTGACTGTCTGTGCATAGTTTAACTACTGCAGGCAATGGAGCAGTGAGTGTCCACATTACTGCAGGAGTTTAAATACTGGTACGGGGCGTCTGTATAGGTGTCACATGCTTCAATTGAATGCGTTTAAATGCCTTCATGAGATCATTTTAACAAAGTTCTATTACAATGAATTAATTCTTATATTTTTTAAAGCATTTTAGACTGTGAAATGTCAACAAAAAATATGCATAACAATGGATATTGAACTTATTGTTCGCATTACATAAACAAAAAAAAACAAACAATAGCTTAGATTAAACAAAATAATCAAGAAGCATCCACATTACACGGTAGACATCAAAATAACTTGTAATATGTAAATAAGCAAAATGGAAAAAAACAAAAAAATTACCAAAAAAAATTAAAAGATGACCAACTCATTCAAATGGAGCAAGAAAAAAAATCCACTAAAAACTTCTAGTCAACCAAAAATATACAAAATTAACAGATGTTTAAAAATGAACAAAATAGTCCACAAAGTAACCAAAAAAATCCACAAAATAAACCCAAAAATTAAGAAAATATTCCAGAATTAACCAAAATCAATGCTTACTTTCCTAGATACAGTATTTCATTATATGTGCAGTGATTTGCTTATCCATAGCAATCTAATAATGAATAAATGATCAATAAAAAGGTCAGAGCAGTCAAAAATATTTTATTTCTCACAGCACATCAAACCATGCTGATATAAACACTCTACACATATAGCACACGAGCCTTCAGGTTTGCATTGAACGTTGCCAAACTATTGCACACAGCTGTATTGGGGAAGCGAAATAGCAGATTTTAGCTTATCTGAATAAGCCATAGTCGTACATCGATTTTAATCACAGCATCGCTGATGTCACTGAATATCAAAAACATCACTTTTATTCAAATTGACCATAGTTCATGTGACGCTGTGCTATGATTTACCCCCCCTCCCCCCATAAGTTGAATTCAATTATACAGTATCAAAAATAAACAGAACAAATGTGAGCATTTGATTTCAGTTTAAAAATAGAATAAAACAATCACAATATGAAATGGACAAACACAGCTATGTCGAGTTTCTGGTTTTCAATTTTGGTCTTAACCAGCTTGTAAAAGGATAAACTAACTGTCAGATACTAATAGTGAGAAATTTAGGACCAGTTAAAATAATAAATAATTCAAACTTTCAAACAGAAGTGTTAACCTGGGTCAAGAAAATGAACAATCAATTAAATGAATATAAACAAAAAAAATGAATAAAAATTAACAAAAATAATGAGTGAAATAATCCACAAAAATAATGCAGGAAATGAACCAGAATTCCAGAAAAAAAAGACTAAAATAATTAAATAAATGAACAAAAAAAATTCTACCAAATAATTTGCAAAATGAACAAAAATTTGCAAAAAAAAAAAAAAAAATCAAGGACATAGACAAAAAATTTAAATAACCAAATTGGTGTTAACATGCTGCCAGGTAAAACATACGTCATGTGGTACGTAAAAGGGTGGAATATTTGTTGCGGCTCTAGACATTTTTTTAAAACTCTGTCCAAAAATGGCTCTTTAGATTGTTACCATAGACAAAAAAGAAAAATTAGAAAGCAAAAAAAAAATTTAAAAAAAATTCAAATGCAAGGGAGAGAGAGAGGGGTCTCTGGGGAAGGAAAGAATTACAAACTTGTCTGAAACCACTGATTTTCCCTTTTTTGTGTGGGATGTAATATATAATCTGAAATCAGAATAAAACACTAAAGCCTTTGAATTGTTGAGAATATCTGACAGGGATCCATTTTCCTCTTTAAACTACCTAAAGATAAAGTCTGCAACTTTTCATCCTCAAATCAGTTAAATAAATACAAGGCATGTCCATTAAATAATGAAACTGTGTTAATGAGAAAAAGACAACATGATCCACAGTCACACCCAGTTATATATTAAAGATTATGTATTCACACACAAGTGCTTTAGTTCACTGCTAGCTACTGATCCAAGCGCATGTTTTTGCTAAGGCACCGAAAAATGATTAACTTAAAATTTCAGCAACGTATTAACTTTTAACTTTTTGCTGAAGCTGTACAAAGCCGTCTTTTTGTACATTAGCCAGCATTTATCTGTTTGTTTGTCTGGCTGCTAGCAACAGAACTCAAAAATTTCTGGTCAGATTTTGATGAAATTTTTTGGAAAACGTCAGAAATGGGATAAGGAACAAGTTGGATGGATTGATGGATACTCACCTGAAAATATCTTACACCACTATTTTTGTGAGCGAAATATAGCAGCATTTCAACATGTGGACTTTTGCAGTGATAAAACCTTCCATGTGGACACATGACCTAATAAAGTCATACAGGGAAATGAGCTGCATTGACGGAGGTCTATGCTCTCCAACTGCTTTCTAGCTTCTGTCTGATTTTCTCTGGATGTGCATTTGTGTCTTCAGCCAATCAATATCGTGCTTACACATCCAGCCAATCAGAGCATCAGACAGCTTGCTGGGGTGGAGACAACTCAAACACAAATGTGATCCGTTTCACTTATATAGTATTTCACTCTGGTGCCTTTTCATGAAGTTTTGAAGTGCTGTGGGTGAGTTTATGTTTGCTAGAGTGTAAAGGCTTTGAAAAGCACCAGAAAATCACAGCTTTTTGTCTATTTTACGGTTTCTTCTCAGCATCTTCCGTCATTAGTTATAATGCCGGTGCTATTGTTAAAGCTGGCTGTTTGTGAGGGGAGGGGAGAGGAAGGAGTCTGAAAAACGCGAACGCTGTTTGGAAACAGAGCAAGTGGAAAGTTGCAGACTTTACCTTTAAGAGCACTAAGCTTTAACTGAAAATATAAGGCTCAAACTTCTTCTTCCCATTTTGTCCTGTTATTGTTAGTCCATTTTATATTTTTAAATTCCTCGTTATGTGTTATAAATTTTAGTTTATCCTTCTTGTGATCCATGTCAAACTCTTTTCTCTATGAACACTCATCACACTGAGAGCGGTCTGGGGTGACAGAGCGAGTTGACGCATACCTTTGTAATACCATTTTCTGGCTCTTGCTATGTGATACAGGCCCCTGGACCCATAACTGCTTGGTCAACAAACAAATCAAAATAAATGGCAGCATTTCCTCTCAAGAAAAAACAAATTCCGTGAAGCAACTGTTACAAAAAGATGAACTTTTTGCTCAGTTTAAAGGCGCAGGAGGTGAAATTGGCTTCGACACTGTCAATCATGGGAGACAGTGTTGCCTGAGAATCTGCTCATCTATGGATGGTACTGTTTACTGTGAGGCAGTTTTTGGTCTCTCAGATCCAAACAAACCATCTCCCAGTTCTCCATATCTGACAGTTGTCAAGTCTTCATGTTGATTATCTCTAGAGTACATTCACCGCTATGAGACTGAACTCTTGTTGTCACTTGCTGTTTCTGCCACCAACTCCTGCAAGAGCTCGATATAAAACAAGACCCGAGTTAGGAGAGGGGTGTTTTTCTCTGCACGCAGCAGCTTTGAGTACACATTCTTATACGTTTTCAGCAGCTCCTCATCCTTATTGCTGAAACAAACAAAAATATTTGACAATTAATGTTAAATGTTCTTAATGTTAACATTAAGAACCAACCAAGAAAAAAGAAAAGTTAATTAGTTTCAGATTCTCACCTTGGTTTGCGTTTTGCCGTTGCCATGAGTTTGACCAACTGCAGCAACAAGAAAGAAAAACTTGGCTCAAACACACCAATTAATTTCACCACTTCCTGGATGTTGAGTCCTGAGGTGGGACCAGTGGCTGAATCTGAAGACTCTGCTGATTCAGCTGTATCTTGTTCACCCAACTGTACAAGAGGAAATCAAAACAGGAAAAGTAAATACAGCTTTTCGAAACAGTATGAGAGTTGGCAAACATTTCCGATCTGCCATTCTAATGTTTACCTCGATCTGTTCCTCCAGAAGCTCCTTGTGAATGAGCTGGAAAGCATGGCGAGTCTCTGTCATGATCTCTAGAGCCAAAGTCAGACTTTTCAACTTTGCTGCACTGCTGCTCTGACCTGCAGGATCACAATATTACAGTAAGGAACTGATTAGAGCTGCAATAATTACAACTATTAGCTGTCAACTGCTGAATTAACCAACAACTGTATGATTTTGACATGTCTTTAAAGGTGACCGTTACGTCAAGAGCAGTGCATTAACTTCTGTTTTCTTTCTTTTACTTATGTTTGGGAAACAAACTGTTCCCTCCTTGAATTTCCACCTTATAGCAGTGGAGGGCTTTGCGTGCCTGAGTGATCCTAGGAGCTATGCTGGCGGAGGCAATTTGCCCCTGGTAAGGTCTCCCAAGGCAAACTGGTCCAAGGTGACAAGTCAAACTAAGAGCGATTCAGAAGACCCTTATGATGAAGAATTTCCTGTGGGCCCACCACCTGCAGGGAGGGTCGTAAGGGTCTGGTACTGTGTGGTTTGTGTGGCAACTGAAGGCAAGGGCCTTGGTGATCTAATCCCCGGTTGCCAAAACCAGTTGTAACTGGGAAGAGGCCCTGGGGCAGACCCAGGACACACTGAAGGGACTATGTCTCTTGACTGGCCTGGGAACGCCTGAGGGGCCTCGCAGAAGAGATGGAGGAGGTGGTTGGGGAGAAGGCAGTCTGGGCTTCTACCCTGACCAGGATAAGTGATAGATGATGGATGGATGGAGAAACAAATTGTGTTGATCACATTGCAATACAACAAGTACAGTGGAACCTCAGATAACGACCGCTTCTGACAACGTAAAATTCGGACGACGAAAAAAATATTTAAAAATTATTTTAAAAAATGAACCAAATAGCAATGAATTATGCGGACAACTACCGAAGATTGACGTGTATACACCCGGGTCACGTCTGCATCCCTTCCGGGTCTCATCTGCGAATGACCCAGAGGTGACATTCTCAGCGAATGTAAACATCGTGGTCCTTCTGATCGTGTGTCCGGGTCCTGCAGCTGAGTGTAAACG
>JAQQAE010023030.1:0-10131 GCA_029823295.1 Pseudamia nigra
GAAGGAGCGGAGGGCTTTTTCTTCCACTTCTTCCATGTAGAGATTAGCCACTATGGGAGACACAGGTGAGCCCATGGAACATCCATGTTTCTGGCGGTAAAAACCTTCATTAAATTGGAAATAGGTAGTGGTCAGACAGAGGTCCAGCAAGGAACAGATATGATCCACTGTGAGGTCAGAAACATTTACAGTAAGTGTGACAAACATGCAAAAAAAAAACAACAAAAAAAACCCAATATGAAATCAGGAAGGGGGCAAGCACCTCACACCATTGGATTAAACCCTGTGATAAAATTTGTAATGACAACTAAGAACCAGTCAATGTAAAAGCTTCATAAAAAGGAAAACAGCAGTGACATCAGAGCTACGTATATTGAGTCGTCAAACTAAATGAGACCTGCTGTCAAGCCAGTGAAGCCCTCAGGGCATGTATAAAGGCTTTTGCCCTCTGTAGCTCTCCGTGTTGTCGTATGTAACCAGGCAGCTCAAACTCTCAGTTGGCTCTAGAACAAGTTCCTGATCTCAGCAATTCCATCGCTTTCACATTTGTCTAGGCTGCACGTCTTTCCACTTTGTCCTTAAACCTTTCAGCATATTATTCGCTTTCCTGCATTGTTTACTGTAAATAACATTTCCTACAACCCAGGGTACAATAAATTCCAGATTAAAACTTTCAATTTCGTTGGCTTGTTTTACACATGACGTTGTAGCTTACAATTGTTTATACCACCTCGACAGTGCTTGTGAAGAAATTTCTATTATCACAACAATGAAGACCTCATATAAAACTGTACTCAGCACCAGCGCCCTCATTTATGAAAAATGGATTCTGTTCCTAACCCAGTAATCATAAACTAGTGCTGCTGAGTTGCTGAATCTCACATCTTAATCATGAAGACCTGATGCTGAATATATCTGAACAATTCATTTTGTTTTACAGCATCACAACCGAGTCAATTGGTTCCAAATCATAAAGTCCTTTGATGCCTGGAATGATATAGTCCCTTTGGCTTCCAGTGATTGGATTTAGCAGTCCTTGACTCTACATTTTACTGGTTGCTGGCAGTGATCTACTAAGTGATCAATAGCAAGCAAAAGACTGACCTTGCTGAAAGCATCAACCTAGTTTTAAGGGAACAAGGAGTTGCTGATGTGTTTGCCTCCAAGTCAAAGGTCAACAGGAGAACATGAAACTCCCAAATTCATAGGAAAAGGTTGGGTGAATAAACATTTAGTCAGGCTTTTAGCCACAGGAAGAAACGTGACAGTGACTGTGTCTACATGCACATAACATTAGAGCTTTTTTCCCCTGTATTCCTAAAAAGACAAAATTCATGATATGCTGTGTACATGACAAGTGAAAATGAATGTTTTTTCAAACTAGTGACAGGTGTTCCACTCTACAATTAAGCCTCAGACAGAAACTTGAAAAAGTCAAGTTTTAGACACCTGTTCATATCTAAAACCCTTCCGCTGTCATGACTTTTATGTTTTGAAATAGCCAAGTTTTTCCTCGGACCAGAAAGGAGCATCCATCTGTACCGGAGAGGCTCTTTGTCTCTAATGGAAATGACCTCAACCTACTAACGAGATGCATTTTCAAAAAAAAAACATGTTGCACCTGTTCCAGTAACTGGAGCTATACACTACCAGTCCAAAGCTTTGACACGCCTTCTTCTTCAGTGTTTTTTCTTTATTTTCATTACTTTAAGTCCACTGCTCCTGTCCTCCATGACCAGTGTTCAGCGCCGTCTGTGTCCTGTGTCAGTACATTGATCACAGAGTGATTGGAATTTGGGGCCATTTGGGTCCTGTGTCAACACACCGGTCATGGAGTACCGGCGGTAAAGGCTCTGACTGGCTGGTAACAAGCTCCCCATCAGAGCCTGCACCTCTGTGACTGGGATCTGGTCAGCAGCCCTTCAGAGTCCGTGTCAGAACAGCGACCATGGAGGACTAGAGGGGCTGGCTCTGGTTGGGAGCTTATCCGCAGTACCGGAGTTGAAGGCTCTGACTGGCTACTGATAAGCTCCCGGTAAGAACTGGCCCCTCCAGTCACTCTGTGACCAGTGTTCTGACTCAGGACCCAAATGGCTCCAAACACCGGTCACGGAGGATAAGAGATGGTGGCTCTGACTGGCACAATTGCTGTTGTTTTCTTGTTTCTCTTTCTTTCTGTCTACGTTGTAGCTAGAGGAGGGATTGTCAATTTATCTCTGTTACAATGCAAAGTTTCCGTAGGTGTAGGTTTTCATCTTAGGGAAAATACTGTTCACACATAAAAGAGGCGAACCAGGAGGTGAACTGTAACAATCGCCGTGGGCCCTTTGTTTCTTAGCCACTCACCACAACTGCAGCAGTGTGTGCCCTGTACATACTGCAGGTGGAAGAAGTATCTGAAGTGTGTGCATGAGAATGATTGACATCCAGCTTGTCCCTTGTTGGTGGAATTGAGCAGGAGCATTGGGGATGCTGTGAAGTTTTGAAAATCATATTGATGCAAAAGGGCCCACATGACTGTATTAATGTCCTACTACCAGAATTTAGTTACATCTGTACAAACTCATATTATGACAAGAAACAGATATGTAAAGAGGACAAACAGTCCACCATTACTTTAAGAAATTCAGATCAATCAGTCTGCAAAATCTCATGATTCCAAGCCATCAAACATGAAACCGACTCTCATGAGGACCATCCCTGGAAAGATGTTGCATGTTTATTCGAATTACCAGCCTCAGAAATCACCAATTCATAGCACCTCATTTGATAGTTTTGGCGACTGCACTTCAAAGTTCTTGAGGTTTCTTAGAATGACTAACATTTGTTTCTTTGTTTCTTAAAGTAACTATGGTCTATTTTTTCCTCTTTACTTAACTGTGTTTCTTGATATAATATGAATTTGCACAGTAGTTGTAGTAGGACTAATAGGGCTATTGTCTATGTACCTACCCTTTCTCTGCAAAAGACAACTGATGGGCTAAAGCACAATAAGCAGAAAAGAGATGACACATTCATTCCTGCCAAGGCACACATGACTGTTACAGGTGACACCGATGAGAGAATGCCATGCATGTGCAAAACTGTCATCAAAGCTAAATGTGTCTACTTTGGAAAATTATGTAAAACACAAAATATTTTTTGTTTACCAAATAATTCCATCTACGTTTTTTCACTTAATGTTGCATGAATGTCGTGGTGTGTAACACTGTGGGATCAGGGACTGTTTTGGCTACCAAATCGAATAGCAATATGTTATTGATCATTTCACAGTTTGATAAGTTGATGATCTGAGATGACTTTGTTGTCCACGTGGATGGTCTGTGACATCACAGACCAATACGGGTAACAGACCAAAATGGAAAAAAAACAGATTTTCCTTACATACAATGCAGACAATACAGAACAATACATACAGTACAACACTACAGAAGTTACTGCAACAAAGAAAGCAACAGCAAATGATTGTCAAACAGGACGACAAATATTTACTGAAAACAGATGGCACCGAAATTCCCAACCCCTGTCATTTAACAGAAGGATGGACTGATGAGAACACAGGGAAACTGTCTGCTGTGCACGTCAGCAAATATCGTTGAATATCTACTCAGCAGAAACGACAAAATCTAACCACTAGATTTATATTTAACATGGGGATACAACATATGACAGTGTAATGTGTTCTGCTTCGAGCCATATTTGATTTCTCAGTGCTGGCTGTTTTTAAAAAAAACTGTGACTCTTGATTATAACGCATAAACAAGAACAAGATAGCAATAAAGTTTAATGAAGTCATTTCATTACTTTCTGCTTTCATCCACCTTTTTCATCTGTCAGGGTCTTTTTAAAATGTATTTATTTACTTGCGATAACTGTGTCAAGCCCACAGGCAGTTTACCTGTACACGAGTGGCTGCGACCAGATTTTCATGATGTTGTAGCTTAAACTGGCATTTGAACAACAACCATATACAATACAATGAGCACCTGTCGTTGTAATTCTCTCACAACTTAAAGCCAAGACATGGATGGTCATCAACTGCACATCGACATGGAGTGTTTGTTAGCTTAAATTAATAATCCAGAAAAAACATGCAACTCACTGCCATGGTTGGAATAATAGGTGAATCCTGGTATGAATGTAAACAGTCACTGTGAATGTAGTGACAGTTATTTACCACGTGCACAATTCTGCTTTACAGAGAATCAAATCTAACATAAATGCGACATAGTACTTATTCCAGGAATAATAATAAAGCAATTGTTATCAGCACATGAGGATTTGTGGTAGTATTTTTATTCCTGAGGCTGTTGAAATGGGCCAGTGATTTATAATCATCTCCCCTGCCATAAAGTCCTGTTTGTATTGAAGAAGTTGGATTTAATTTCTGTAAGGCAAAATCTGTGCAAACAAAATAATGCTAAAAGAATTGACTGAATAAGTTCAATTTTGTGGATAAACTTTCCTTACTCAAGATGTTCATCTTTTATACATGGTGAGCATTTCAAGCCATAAAACCAAGCAGCACATACTTATGAGTCCAGCTTAAAATCAACGCTTAGTTGTTCAATAATTATTTGAAATCTGTATGCATTATTTATGAAACTGTCCATATCTTAATATTTTTTAAAAATACATCGTCTATGATTGAGAGTTAAAATGATATCCAAGCTATGGGGCTGAAATACTAACTACACACCCGACAGCAAAATGATTGCATGGTTGATGGGCTAAAATGTTTGCTATTCAAAATCCTCAGACAGTATTTACAGCTAGAGCTGGAAAGTTGCAAATCGTGTTGATTCTATTTACATCACAAACTCATGTAGCTTATCTCTACTTTGGCATATTTGGATGAAATTCTTAAATTTAACTTTGCATCCACATAAACTCCTCAACTAGGTACATTTGTTTATACAGCCTTTTGCAGCATCGTGTCCTCAAAATACCCATAGTTTACAAGTTGAAGGTGAAGGCACGTGTCTTCTTTCCTCCCTTTAACAAAAAGGTAAAATGATTACAGCTGGTAATAAATATATCCAAATTATGTGCCCAGGTTCAATTGAGTAAATGTAAAAATGCCAATTCCAGTGAAGTTGGGACATTGTGTAAAACATAAGTAAAAACAGAATACAGTGATTTGCGCATCACTATAAAGACAAGCTATTTGACATTCAAACCGAGCTCTGCAAATATTCACTTGTTTTGAATTTGATGCCTGCAACACGTTCCAAAAAAGATGGGACAGGAGCATGTTTATCACTGTGTTACATCACCTTTCTTTTTGACAACACTCAGTATACATTTAGGAACTGAGGACACTAATGGTTGAAGCTTTGTAGGTGGAATTCTGTCGCATTTTTGCTTGATGTACAACTTCAGTCGCTCACCAGTTCGGAATCCTCATTGTTATATTTTGTGCTCCATAATGCTCCACTGCAGACAGTCCAGTCGAGTGCCCGCACTCTTACTACCCAGCCGTGCTGGTGTAATGTGCAGAATGTATCTTGGCATTGTCTTGTGAAATACGCAGGGATGTCCCTGAAAAAAGACGCTGCTTGGATATTCAGCATCTGTTGCTTCAAAAACCTGATCAGATCACAGCACACTTTTCCACTTTGCGTCAGTCCATCTCAGATGAGCTCCGGCCCAGATAAACTGACAGCGGTTCAGTGTGTTGATATGTGGCTTTTAATTTACACTGTAGAGTTTTAACTTGCACTTGTAGTGATGAACTGTGTAAACTGACAATGGTTTTCCTGAGCCAACGTGGTAAAATCCTCTACAGAACTCTGTCAGTTTTTAATGCAGCGTCACCTGAGGGATTGAAAGTCACAGGCATTCAGTGTTAATTTTTGGCCTTGCCACTTACTTGCAGAAATTCTTCCAGATTCTCTGAAGCGTTCGATGATACTATGGACTGTAGGTGATGAAATGCCTACATTCCTTGTAGTTGTACAGAAGGTTGTTCTGAAACTATTGGACTATTTGCTTATGCAGTTGTTCGCTGTGTGGTGAACCTCACCCCATCCGTGCTCGTGAATGACATGATTCTGCTTTTATACCCTGTCATGACACTCGTCTCCAAACAGGTGTTTTTTGAGCTTTCCTCAACTTTCCCAGTATTTTGTTGACCCTGTCCCAGCTCTTCTGGAAAGCGTTGCGGACATCAAATTCAAAATGAGTGAATATTTGCAAAACAAAAAACAATGGCGTTAATCAGTTTGGACATCAAATATTTTGTTTTTGTAGAGTATTCAATTGTGCAAATCATTCTGTTTCCATTTATGTTTTATTTATAATGTCCCAATTTTATTAGAATTGGGTTTTGTAAGATGGCAAGAACAATACCTGCAAATAGTATGCTAACCGCATGTTAACATACATTTAACATTTCAGCACCACAGCTTTGGCAGGCTTGATGCAAATTTAAACTTAAAAAAATAATATAATGACCCCTAAATATATTTTTCCTTTGGCAATATTTGAAAATATGACTAGGGCTATTTGAGCCCCTCCCACATTATCCTTAATAGGTTTCTGTGTCTCCGACCCCACAAAATACCTGCAGGCTTTTCTAGCTTGCATTATGCAAATTAAATTAACCAGTAAGAGTAATATGAAATGAACACACATGCCTCATATGAAAACTGCACGCCGTCAGAGCTTTGACTTTGTTTTCTTGAGTGGGTTGTGAGGCTATTGTCAGCTGGAATAACCTGCCCTTTTCTTGCAGTTCACAGAGGCACTGTAGTAAAATCTCAGTGATTCTAAGGAGACTTGGGTTAAAAAGGTAAAATATGAGTGGAGATTACCTTTTTTGCAGAGCCATCATAAAGAGCTCTAACGCTGATGGAACACATGCTGTCTCCTCTGGGTCAACTTTATTCTAGTCCTGGACATGTGCCTGGACGTGCACTGCATTGTAAACTGCTAAATAACTGAAGGTGGGCCAAGTTCTCAAATTTTTGGCAACAATTTTGTCATGAATCATCACCACGATGGACCCTCAGTATATAAATATAAAATATCCTCACACAGTTAAGTAACCTTCCTTGAGCTCTGATATGGCATAATGCAGCATTTGTAAAATAGAGTATTAGTGTCTCCAACTACCCACCGAGAGAAAAAAACAGCTCAAAGTGTTTAGTGTCGTAACATCAACACCCAGCCCATCAAGGCAGAGTTAACATAAAAGGCATATGATCAAACATGCCTAATGTGTTACGACGTGCAGTCTTCAGTAAATGACTGTAAAGGACACTTCTGGGGATATAAAGTATATATAAATGTTACGATTGAGTTTCCATTGGCGTGGTTTTCACTGTTACTGGACCTCCTGTAGCAATAAAGTATATCTTGTGAAAATGTGATTATGAACACTTTGTGCTGTAATGTAGAGGTGTCCAATCATTGCCACCAAAGGCCAATACACTGCACTTTTTCTTTCCAACCAGTCTCTTCAGCAGGTGAATTCCTTCCCACTGACTGCACTTCAGTGAAAACACCCGCTTTAATGAGTGGCTGGAAAGAAAACCTTTGTGGAAATGATTGGACACCCCTGTACTAAGGCAAAATCCCACAGAAAAACTTGAATTAATGATTAATTTTGTCAATGGGTAAAATGCTTGTTGATCAGCCAGCAGCAGTGTATCTACTTTCTTTATCCCTTTCATAGTTGTGATCCGGTGCTAATTCTCTATTTAAGAATTATTTTGAGGACTGAGTGGCTGAATGATATGCACAGAAAACACTGAGAACTATATGTGAGGTGGACGATGCAAAGCTCAGGGTTTGTGGCATTTGAACTGAACTGATGATTTCAACTAAACAGTCGGTTCGACAGTCACTGATTGGTTGCAACCCACTGTAAGATAACGTCAACAATCACTTTCACGTAGCAGGAAGTCTCATTTGCTCATTTGGATGTTACATTCTTCACACATACGTGGCTATGTGATGCTCACTTCTGCTGCTGAATGTATAAGAAGTGTAAACTCATTCTACTTACGTGCACTGTTTCATTCCATGATGTTTAATCATTGTTTTCTTTTTCCTCCTTAGATGCTTAACAATACCTTCCCTTCAGTACTGACTGAAAATGGATTATAAAGTATATTCATCCATGTCCAAGCAAGTGCATCATTTTCAAGGAAACCAATCAGATGCCCACCCGCCTTCTATAAAGACATGTCAAATTGGTTCGCTAAATAAGCAACAAATGAATGTAAATTTGGCAAATCTTAGTGTGATCCTATTACACATCTTCACTGGCTTACAGGCTAATTACCTGTAGAGGAACGCATTTGTCCTCCAGTTTTTCCATTTTTGTCTTTTTAAGTCTAAGATTTAAAGTTTTAGCAAAATATAAGCTAGGCTGTACATTTTCCTCTGGCTGTCTTGCCTAAGCTGTTCTGCACGTGTTCGTCCATCTCACTTTTCAGCAACATACTGTATGTATATCTCAGCAGTCCCACATCTGAACACTTAAACTCCTATCTACACTGCTTATATGTGTCTATTACGTACAGTGCAAAAGTCTTAGGCCACCTTGGGTTTGTTCTCGTATCTGCACTCACAACTACCATACACATGGACAAAAATTAATCGAAATAATGCTAAAACTGTTATGGGGACAGTGCTTGTGCAACAGGGTTATAGTTAATATTTTTACACTTGCCAAGGTTGATGTTTCCCTATGATTTATTTTCTTAGTGAATTTCTAGGCTCAACAGCGCCCTCTCTTAGGCGTCATGGTAAATTCCTGTGGCAGCCCTAACACTGTGCCACATCTATGACGGACACACGACAGCACTCTGTTGAAAACCTTTAAGTTATGAACATCACATGTGCTGTGTATTGTGGACATGTTATTTAAGAGTGCCATGAGTACAGTATGTGTGTTGTAGATTATATGTGCTGAAGTGTTCATTTTTATCATGTAATGTTCGGTGAGGCCAATGTGGAAGTAATTTTAAGTTGTAATACCGCTGCTTGGCTGCTGGGGAACCGATCATCTGGCTCCAACAAGCTTTTTTCCCATAGAGATGCATTGGACTTATAATACTACATTTTTTTCATTGGTCATCATGGTTTCAAACATTTTATTTGGACCCTCTAATTCGTAATGTGATTGTCTATCTTTAACTTTTTGCTCCATTATTAAGATAATACAGCAAATAATCCAACAAATCATTGCCGTGCTGGGGTTTAATTGACATGTTGCTATAGTAACAGCTCGCTAGTGAAGTCAGACCGATTCGGATCTTCCTATCTTCTATTTATTAAATATGGGCATAGTTATACATGACATACACTTGACTGCAGCTGTGGGTAAGTGTTTACACTAATAACACCGTAATATGGCTTTGTTTGACACTATATGGTGAAGTTTTACTGCATCAGCAAGCTAGCAGCTAATATTAGCTTCCCACGAGTCCCCTGGCATGAACGCTTCGTTGGCCCTTTCATCCAAATATGGTTACATCCTGTTTTTTTAAGATGTCATCCAGGAAGTGACAACCTGATTGGCCTCAAAACAGGTGACGTCATGGTCACTTTGTCCAGCAATATACACAGTCTATGGTTCCTACTCAGGTACATATTTTTCATATTTTTCTACATATTCATACTGTCCCTGATCTATGAGAGATGTGCTGGGCCAGCCGCCTGTGGAGCCAGTGTACTGTAATAAACCTGACCAGTATTATTTGTGTTCCTACTCAGGAAATAAAAAGGTAAACAAGCCTTTCGTCCATTATCTTAACAGACACAAAGTCAATGGGGTGTTTGTAACCAATCAGTCCAGTATAGCTGAGCTCAGTTACACTGCAAATATCCACCTTTAGTTTGTTGTTTTTGTAGGATTAAAACGACAGAAAATGTGCAAATATGAAAATCTGAACTAAATGTCTTCAACAGGCCATATTTATCACCCATCCCTGTGGAAAAAAAAAGTACCCAAACAAAAAGAACCATTTGACATATGCAGCTGAAAGAAACCTGGCTTAAGTACCGGTACAGAATTTTAATGTACATAATGTTTGAATATATGCTGGTAAATTGAAGTTTAACTGAGATTCGTGACAAAATACAAGTCACTGGATCAGACAAGTAGTGAGACATTAATAT
>JAQQAE010023032.1:0-10131 GCA_029823295.1 Pseudamia nigra
TCCAATGTAGCTCCACACTAGAGGACAGTCTGAACTCCACACTGCCCACTAGTGGATGTATTGTGTACATCCACGCCATTGTAAAGTATGCATTGGAGTATAAATGCCAGCGACATTTGACAACATTTGATACGCAACGCACATGGTTTAGAGCATAATTGGGCCTTAAGTCGTGCCCCTTTGCATATTGTTGCTGCTCCCGTCAAATGTGGGTTATGGGGCTTTTCCGCTAGCACCTACTCAGCTCTACTCGCTTTTTAGAGTTTCCCGTCAGGTGATAGTACCTGCTACCACATACTTTTTGTAGTACCTACTCGGCCGGGGTTCCAAGCAAGCTGAGTTGAGTAGGAAGTGTGATGTCACCAGATTGCAGGCCAACGATTGGCCAGGGAGGGACGTCACCGGAAGCGTCTCGAGAACAAACAGCACTGGGAAACTGTGAGTGAAGTCGAGAAGAAAGGAACAAACAGACTGAGGTGGTACTCAGTTGTAATGGAAAATGACAGGAACAGTAGAGTTGAGTAGAGGCGAGTAGTGGGAAAACTGTGTCATGAAAATTATTGCCATTTTCAACCATATCTGTGAGATGTTCCAAAGGAAACTGAGAGCTGGTCCAAGCCACTGGTACGTTTGATAAAATTCAGCTTTTCTGACTCTGACTTAACTGATCTTTGGACTCGTACAGACTTCTGCAGGGCTTCCCTACTATGTATGAAGGTAATTCTCAGTTAATGATGCGGCGCCACGGGGAGGCAGCAGGAGATGAACTGCATACAGTAGAGGTAGGGAGTAGGATGTAGATCAATAATTGGAATCATCTGTCAGCAGACTGAGGCCAGTTTTTTTTTTTTTTTCAAAAGCATGTTAGTTCATTGTAGAAACAGGAAGTTATTATTATCATTTGATGAAAACCAAAATGACCAGGGTCAGTGTTGTTAACCCTGGTCCAGAAGAACTGACCTTTTTATTCAGACATAGTCCATACACAGGGGGACGTGCACTCTGTACATGCCTTTAGGATAAATTTGTCTTTGACATTCGATTGAACGACCGAAGCACAGAAACAACAAAATCCTCAGCCAGATCAACATGCGCGCCACCCTGCACCCGGATCGGTAACGGACCACCCACTCGGTAGTAAACCTGTAACACACCTCACACCATGCTTGCATGTTCCCGTGACTTGGATGGGGCTTATCTTAACAAATGGTCAGCTAATTTGTCAATATATTTAGATTTTTTTAAAAAATTGTGTTTAAAAATGTCTGCAATTGTAGTATGTATGTCTGAAATGTTGTCATAGAGACGCGGTGTGACTTTGCAGGAGGGGTCAGAGATGTCCAGGGAATCATCAGTGACTACTTCAGAGACCAGGATCCCAGAGTCCGCACTGGGGCGCTCAAAGCCATGGTAGAACCAACTCCTACACCCACACAGAACTACACATCCCCAACGCAGCCACTGTGGAACGCCGTACTGTTCAGTGTTCTGACGTCACAGTATGAACACTAAGCACATGACAAACCTGTAGGAAGAATCATGGTGTGCAAACGCACAATGTGAACATTTGTCCAGTTAGCAGAGGTTCACATCACGGAACAAGGGGAGAAGGGTGGAAATGTGGATTAGAAAGAACTTAACGACCCGTGTCCAACACAGGTACTGCATAAAACATGCTGCAGCGTTCACTGAGAAAGGCATGGCTCTGTCAGAACATCAGTTTGTTTAAAGGCTTTAAAATGTTAAAGATAAGACACGCAAACGCCGTCCTCAGAACCACAATCCCACGCTGCTGCGGAGAAGGTTCACGTGACTGTAGAAAACAAAACAATTCAACCCCGTTTGCTTGTGTTCCAGCTGCAGCTGCATGAGAGAGGCATCAAGATTCATCAGATCAGTTATGACCAGGTACCAACGTTTCCTCTGTCGGGCTGACGCAGCCCTCACCCCGAGGGCAGTCGGAGCTGTGCGTATTACTCATTTTGTCATTTAACAAAATGGTAACGCGTGTATGTTTGCGTTCAGGCCTGCAGGTTGCTGTCCGACGACTACGAGCAGGTCCGCTCTGCAGCCGTGCAGATGGTTTGGGTTCTCAGCCAGCTTTACCCGGAGAGGTGAGAAAGGAGGAGAAAAACCAGTAAATACCTGCGGTACTTAATGGACACGTTCTGTGTGACGGTTTACTTCCTGGTTTCTCTTCCTCGAACAGCATCGTGCCCATCCCATCGTCCAATGAGGAGATCAGGCTGGTTGATGATGCATTTGGGAAGATTAGTCACATGGTCAGTGATGGCTCGTGGATGGTCAGGGTGCAGGCTGCAAAGACACTGGTGAGGAAACACACACACACACACTGTACCAGTTAAGTTTGGACACACCTTATGCATTGTTTTTTCTTTATTTTCATAGTTTTCAACATTTCGTTTTATAACTGGAGACGCTGAAATGATGAAAACACACACGTGAAGTTACAGTTAAATGCCCCAGAATGTCCACCTGGTCAGGTGTTGGTACCAGTCGTTGTTGGCTGGTTTTCGCTGGATTTCGATCAGCTGCCTCTATGTAACCTTGAAGACAACAAATCATAGTCCTGTTAAGCACAAACCCAACGCGTAGCCATGCTGGACATGTGTGGCCTTAGTTCTGCACACACAGCTCCTTCTCCATGCTTCACAGTGAGAACCACCCTGTTTCAAACCAAACATCTCACATTTTGACTCATCACACCAGAAGACAGTTGTCTCATCTAGCGTCCATTTAGTGTGAACTCTTCTTCTTCTTCTTCTTCTTCCTCTTCCTCTTCTCGTTCTGAAGTAATGATGTCTTTGCCTCAATTCCATCGTGAAGGTGTGACTCACACATTCTGAACAGTGGCTGATGACATGTGACTGGAGCTCTGACATGCATGTATGTGGTTCTGATCTGAGTTTTTGTAAGTCATCAGTTTGGGAGTCTGATAATTATACTGAACCTCGATGGTCCTCATCACAGAGTTTGATGGTTTCCATGACTGCACACATTCAGAGTTGTTGATAATTTTCATTTATTTGACCTTTTATTTCTTAAAGTAGCGATGGACAGTCTTTACTCTGCACTTAACTGAGTGTTTCTTTTAATGATTTTTGTATGGTATGAGAAGCTGCACAGCATCCATGTGACTTGTGAAACGTTGTGTGTCAGGGTTCGATGCTGCAGGTCAGTCCTCACTTCCTGGAACAAACCCTGGATAAGAAACTGATGTCGGACCTCAGGGTGAGTAGAGAAACACTGTGGATCTGATGAGTGTTGTCTACAGCATGTTTGCATAACCGCTGGAGCATTAAATCTTTGACTTTTTCAAAATAACAGAGAAATAAAAAAGGCCACAACAAAAGTTTGGGCACCCTGCATAGTTAATACCTCGTAGACCCACCTTTGACCAGTATTACAGCTTGTAAACATGGTTTGTCGTCAGCCAAGAGTCTTTCAGTTCTAGTTTGAGGGATTTTTGTCCATTTTTCCTTACGAAAGTCTTCCAGTTCTGTGAGATTTCTGGGCTGTCTTGCATGGACTGCTCTTTTGACGTCTATCCACAGATTTTCAATGATTTTTAGGTCACGGGACAGTGAAGGCCATGGCAAAACCTTCATCCTTGATTTTGAGGTGTGTTTAGGATCATTGTCCATTTGTAGAAGCCATCCTCTTTTTAATTTCAGCTTTCTCACAGATGGTCTTACGTTTGCTTCCAGAATTTGTTGGAATTTAATTTAATCCATTCTTCTCTCTACCTGTGAAATGTTCCCTGTGTCACTGGCTGCAACACAACCCCAAAGCATGATGGATCCACCACCATGCTTAATAGCTGGACAGATGTTCTTTTCTTGAAACTCTGTGCCCTTTCTTCTCCAGACGTACCTTTGCTCATTTCTGCCAAAAAGTTCTATTTTAACCTTATCGGTCCACAACTTCAGATGCTGAGTTTTGTGGTGAAGATGCAGGAGAGGTTTTCTCCTGACGACTCTTCCATGACGAGTGAACCACAACTTCTCTGTCTGCCAGATCTTTTTAGAGGACTCTTGCAGTCAAACGGGGGTTCCGACTTGCTTTTCTATCAATTCTATGAGCTCTTCTCTCTGATATTTTTCGTGGTTCCAGACCTTGCTTTGACCTTCACCATTCCTGGTAACGACCATTTTTTAATTACATTCCGAACAGAGGAAATTGGCTCCTGAAAACACGTTGCTACCTTCTTATAGCCTTCACCTGTTTCGTGAGCATCAATAATTTTCAGTTTCAGGGTTCTAGGAAACTGCTTAGAGGAACCTTTGGCTGTTGATTGTTAGAACAAGGTCAGAGGAGTCTGGGTATTTGTAGCACTTTGAAATTTGCATCACCTGGTCTTTCCTAACGACTGTGAACAAGCCATGACCCTGTCAGGTTAATTAAGGTCTCAGCTTGACAAAGGCAGGGTGCCTAAACTTTTGCTGGATTTTTTTTTTCCTTTTCTATTTTTTTGAAAATGTAAAAGATAAAAATAAAACCTATTTTTTTTTACATGTAATTGTTAATGGGTCTGATCTGTAACTTCTTGCCTTTTGGAGATCATTTCATCATCTTTGACTTGACACCGTTAAATTTCAGTGTAACGCACTCATCTGCGGCATCATTTCATCACTTTGGTTTTCGGGGCGTCTTTGGATTCAGCCTCTGTACTTTGACAGTTTTCATTACCATCTTTCCTAACACATTACCCAGTCCATAGCAGCGCAGATGTGAGCAGGATTTATTACCCACGTCAACGGAGTCGGGCTGTTGGTAGGGCAGTCAGAACCCTGGTCACCCATTCATTTTGGCATCAAAAGGTCAAAGGACAAGGTCACTAGGTCAAGAAAGGTTGAAATACATTTTCATCTCTACTGACTGTATTATTAGAGCTAGGAGCAAGAAATTTTACACAAGTTAGAATATGGTCTTGGACACCCCCTGAACTCAAATGACCTTGACCTTGCATTTGACCTCAAAGATTGGTCTGGGTCAAAAGTTGGTCACTAATTCACCAGGTTTGAAATTTACATCATGGCTTATAATTTAATGCAAATGAGGGAAGGGGCATTGGACTTGATATAAAAACTGCATTTATTCTTATATTTATCCTTAAATTCCAAACATATAGTTTATGCCATGGCCAATGGGGACTCGTCACCAGCAACTGAAAGTGAAACTAAAATGATGAAAGAACATCTTTCAGCTTTGTATTTTCAGACTGAGCCATTGTATTCAATATTAAGATCGTTAATATCCAGATTATGATGCAATTTGATAATGAGGTATAATTTAGTAAAGAAAATAGGCAGACATTAAGTGAATTTATTGACCTTTGGCCATGATTTTACTTGGCTTTGCTTGCCTTTTTTTATTCCATTAAACTATATTTTCTGCTGTTGACGGTAAATAAATACATCAGTCATAGTTACTGACCTTCACAGTTGACACTATTACTCATTGCTGATGTTTTCTTTAAAATGTTTGCATTGTATATTCATTGGTTCATATGCACTTGGGAAACGTTAGTCTCCTCCTACAGGTCAGTCGACTGTAAACTAACCTAACCCTCATCGTTTTGTTGGTTTCTAGAGGAAGCGTACAGCTCATGAACGGGCCAAGGAGCTCTTTGCATCTGGAGAGTTCTCCTCGGGCAGGAAATGGGCCGACGATGCCCCCAAAGAGAAACTGGACACCAACACAGTGAACCTCATCGCCTCTGGGGCCTGCGGGGCTTTTGTTCACGGCCTGGAGGATGAAATGTTTGGTACAGAAAACATTGTTCAACAGGACTAAACGGAGAATGTCAGCGTGTTATTCCTGCTGCGTTTGATTTGTAAGATAAAAGCTGAAATGAAGAACGAAACACAAATTAAAACTAAATCACATCACAGGCAGAATCAGTTCAGTTTTAATTTTCCTTAGGAAATCATCCGAATCAGTTTGATTTTAGTGTAAAATGTTTTTTCTTCAGGTTTCAGAAGTACAGAACTATTTCTGTATTTTAATTCAAAACTAAGGACAAAAACTACAAAAATACCTTTGAAAACTTAGAACAGTAGATTGTGACAGTGGTTATATTTTCCGTGGCGTCAGATTGAAGTTTGTGGCAGTGTTTGACCTCGGTATCTGTGACAGATCTGAGATCTGATTGGCCTTGTCGTTATCTGGTTATTTCAGAGGTGCGGATTGCAGCGGTCGAGGCCCTGTGTCAGCTGGCTCGATCTTCTCCCAGCTTTGCAGAAAAGTGTCTGGACTTTCTGGTGGACATGTTCAACGATGAGATCGAGGAAGTGAGACTGCAGTCCATCCATGTACTGAGGGAAATTTCCACACATATAACACTGAGAGAAGACCAGCTGGACACTGTGCTGGCCGTGCTGGAGGTAAATGGTCCCACACGGAGCTGGTCGTACGCAGCAGCTGCATGTAGTTATTATTAAATATGACTAAATATGACCTGGAACAAAGCTCTTTCACATGTAAAAATCACCACCAAATGAACAGCCTTTTATCATTATCTGTATCATTTGTGTTGGCAGTAGGTAACACGTTTGTGAAGTATCTAACTCGGGTTAGAACTGCCACATGGTAGTTTGAACATCTGTGAATAAACAGTAAACTCATGACATGATGTCATTTAGGAAACACATCAAATTCACCAGTGTAGAAGAAGTCAAACAAATACAACATACTGTCTGCTCAGGGGGTCACTGTTACTACTCATACGTCACTACTACTAGTTATACGTCACTACTACTAGTTATACGTCACTACTACTAGTTATACGTCACTACTACCGGTACTAGTTATACGTGGCACTGAGTAATGTTTATGTCGTATTGTAACATGTAAGGTGACCTTATGACCGTCCTTTAAAGCCTGATGTAAACACACTGCCTTCACAGGACTCATCTCGTGACATCAGAGAGGCTCTGCATGAGTTAGTGTGCTACACCAACGTGTCCACTAAAGAGTGCATCCAGCTGGCCCTGCTGGAGCTGCTCAAGAACCTGGCCAAGTACCCGACCGACCGCAGCTCTGTGTGGAAGTAAGACTCGCAGCCGTTATGAAAAGGTCGATTCCGGACATTCAGACAGTCTTTACTGCGCAGGTTTACTTTGTTCTGTTCACTGCTGTTAAACTGTGACTGTAGTGATCCAACCCCCCCCCCCCGTAATAAATAAACTGAGGACAAGCTGACGAGTCTTGCAGACTGTGTCTCTAAGCATCTTGGATAAAGACGTTAACGTTACGGTGGAAATGATCAGAGTAGATGAAACGAACTAGCACAGGCAGGTCCTGGGCACCTTGTGACGGAATCAGAACAAAAGACCCAGTGTGATGATTTGTGGCTTTTTTGTTTAAATTCAAAAGTGTCACAGATTCAGAAGACCTCAGTAACAGTTAGTAAAGGGACCAGTATGTGTCCGTCCTCGAGGAAAAATCAGTCCGTGTGTAGACAGAACCTCACAGCTCTGTGTTAATCACTGATGGACGTCAGGTTGAGTATTTTTTGGAATAACTCAAAACACCATCTCCACAATCTGTACGAGGTGCTGTTGTACTATTGAACTATCGACATAAATAAAATACAGCGTAGCGTGCTTTGCATTCAAGTAGTTTGTTTTTGTCACGTCAGGTGCCTGAAGTTCCTGGGCTCTCGACACCCGACGCTGGTTTTACCGCTGGTTCCTGAACTGCTCAGCACACACCCATACTTCGACACGCCGGAGCCGGACATGGACGACCCGGCCTGTATCCTCTACACACCTGACTCAGTCTCAATACGCACACACGTGGATGTCAGCATTCATATGTTCTCCACAGATACACAGGTGCAGTAGTTTGTGAACCCTTATGTCACCTAAACATCATAATGTTCACACACAGAAGCAGAGAAGAAGTAAGGAGGCAAAACTATTATACATGGTTATTTATTTATTGAGAAAAATTATCCCCACACACGCACACAAACACACACACGGTAATTGCTGCAGTGACTGGTGACAGCTACAATAATAATAATAATAATAATAATAATAATAATCACTTTACAAAGTGCATCACAGGTCAAAAACAAATACAAGATTTGATAAAACAAGGAATAAAACCTCAACTGGAGGTCACTCAGAGGGCAAAGTAGGGAACCCCAGTCTGTTCTGGTTGCGTATCAATGTCCTGATATTTACCTGTAGCAATCAAAGATGTAAATAAGAATTAATTGTTCCGTCAAGGATGACGAGTAAAAAATGCAGATGAACAGGCCAAAACCGTGACAGCACCTCCACCATAGTTTCATTCTGATCTTCATCCACAAAACCATTTTCTTTTCCACATGCTTTTTACCAAAGTGTCGGTGGTGTAATGTGGACATTAGTCTTACACATAAGAACCTCATCCAACCTGTCACACATAGTGGTGGCAGTACCGCGGTGCAGGCCCGTTTCATTGCATCTGGTCCCTGACTGGTTCACGAGTTCTGATGAAATTCTAAAGGATCTGTCTGAACGGAGTCTGAAGACAAGAAGAGGAAAGCAGCAACAACAATCCTAATCAAAAAAAAAAACAAAAACACAGCTGAAGAACAAAGTTAATGTTTTCAAACGTCCAAGTCCAGACGTTAAACCAGGTGAGTATGAGACGACTCACCAGCATCCCGCAGCTGAAGTGTGTTCTGATTGGACGACAGCTCTGAAATGTCTCCACTCATCAACATCTGCAACCAGTGACAAAGCGTCACATACTTTTGCCAGCTAGATTTGTAATATTATATATTTTTTCTCAGTAAACAAATGAGAAGATATAGTATTTGTGTTTTGATGTGTTTAACTGGGTTCTCCCCATCCATTCTCAGAACGTGTGTGAACATCAGATGTTTTAGGTCAGATTTCCACAGAAATGGAACGTTGTCAGGGGTTCACAAACTTTCGCTCTGCATATTGACCTGTTTCTTCCTCGACTCTGTTCATGTCAGACATCGCGGTGTTGGTGTTGGTGTTTAATGCTGCTCCGTCGTGTCCCACCATGCCGGCGTTGTTCTCTGACCACACCTTCAGACACTACGCCTACCTGAGGGACAGTCTGTCTCACCTGGTCCCCCCACTACGAGTAAGACCACGGGGGGGACCGGATCCCTCTGCGACCGCCCCGGTGGCGATACGGGCATCCTGATCCTCATGACCACTTACAGCCTGTGATCGCGTCGTGTTTTTGATTCGCTCTGTGTGTGTGTGTGTGTGTGTGTTCAGCTTCCAGGAAGGAAGCAGGTCTACGGTCTGGATCCGGTGGACTCGGGTTGTGCTTTGGGTTCGGTCGAATCCGCTCAGCTTTTCCTTCAGCAGAGTCTGAACAGGGTGAGCACCATCCAGAACCTGGAAGCATCAGGAGCCCAGGAGCTGCTCAACTTCACCATTCGGTAAAACAACGTTACTATTATTATTATTATTATTATTATTATTATTATTAGTGGGATTGCCGAGTCATGCACTAATCCCACTATTGTCGACTGGTGTCTTTAAACATTCATCTTCCACGTCCGTATGTTTTGTTTTTGCTTGACTGCTACATTTTTTTTGTCCGATTCAAACCACTCAGACTTCATATGTTTCAGCTTTTTCAGGACATCTCTGCTATTGCTTTTCATAATTCTAACCAGGGCCGTCAGAATTAACGCGTTAATCCAGATTAAGTCATTTGCATGGTTAATTGCGATTAATGCATGCGCAGTGCACTGTTGAAAACGGTGCAGTGCCACCAGAAATTGTGGGGGGCGCTGTATCGCAGTGCAGCTCACGTGGCAGAAGAAGAGAAAAAGAAAAATAACAAAACGCACCATAAACACCAACAGATTAACAGAAATGGCTCCACTTTTTGAGGAGAGTCTGTGCCATAGACTGTAAAAAAAACCCACAATGGTCACAGAAATAACTTGAGTCTGACAAAAGTAAAAATTTTATGAAAATGAACCAATGAAAATCAGACATTGCTTTTGAATTGTAGCTCAACAGAATTATTTTAAAAAACAAACTCGCAAATTACCGTATTTTCCGCACTATAAGGCGCACCGGATTATAAGGCGCACCATCCAAAAATGTCACATTTTTAATT